>WEIT01018363.1:329-14845 GCA_013389985.1 Dryoscopus gambensis
ATGCAACTTGTGCAACTTCCTTCTCATAGCCCGAGAGACAAGAGCTGCCACACTCATGTAGAGAGTGGAAAACCTAAATCAAAGAAGCTTCTCTTTTCCTAACTGACTTCAACCACCTACTTCTACCAACCAGATAAGGTAGTTACTGAGTACTGCCACGATTGAACAGTGACAGTCTGAAAGGAAGAATTTCAAATCACAATGAACATGCTTCATGAAAATATTGAATGCTGCAGTGAAATAACACTGCATAGAGCTCTTCTAATGACCTTGGGTTGAGAATTAAAGTGTTCAGCCCTTGTAAATCCAAGATAAGCCTCTGTTCTCTGTTTCTCTTCAACACTGAATAGTAGTGACAAGGAATTGATTCTCCTGCTCTTAGAACTGAAAGCTAATTAATTTCCTGCCATAAGAGATGCTCATAAGAAGGCTGCCTGAAAGACATGGAAGAACAGCTGGGTAGAAAAAAAGAAAAAGATAAAAAAATGACACAGATGTGGAGTTCAGCACTTGCTAATCAGTTACTAGGGTAGCACAGGCAACTATATGCTTGTCTAGATAGTTGCCAGGATAGGATGCAGAAGCAATGTGATAAAAGACAGCAAACATGTATTGACAAATGTAAGGCACTGATTGTTTTGAGCAAAATGTGACTCCAATTAATGCGTCTGCTCTTCACAGCGACAGCCCCAGAAATCTTAGTGTTGTGTTTTGGACAGTTAGCAAGATAAGCAATCCCAACCATTTAACCACGTGTACTTTGACACATCCAGAGCGCTTGAGCTCTGGAATCATTGCAGCTCCACACAAAATACTTCCAATTAGAGCCCCACAGTCCATTGCAATACAGCTGAAAGCATCTAAGAAAAACCACAGTTACTGCTGTATAAAGGACTGCATAAAGCAAAACCTTAACTGTGACATGCGGAATATTTGGGCTCTCTTTAGTCCAAAGAGCCTGAGACTTCCTGAATCTTGGGTTGAGATGATGAATCCACACAAAAGAATGCTGCAGCCTCTTTTTTCTCTTCNTCATTCCAAATTGCACTATGATTCCTCTGTATGCAAAAATGAAACAAAAAGTTCTCTTCTATGAAAAGACAAAAAAAGAATGACTGGTTTAGAGCAACCAGCTGTGAGATGGCACACTGTCCCATATATCATTTGTTCACCTTGTAGAAAACAGGAACAGGAGCACAGCCCTATCTTTATCACCCAGCCTAAAGATCACCAGCATAGGTGAAAAGCATCTGCTACCCAGAGTACAAATGGAACTAACAGTGGAAATGACTACCTGAATATGTGAAGGTGAACATGTTTTTCTCAAAGTCTAGTTCCAGGTACTCTAAATATGTGAGTGATACAACTACTTTTGGGGTGGGGAGAAGGAGGGAAAATTTATCAAGATTTTGTCCCTGCAACTCTGAAGGTTGTGATGTGACCGGTGCATGCAAAGCTATTGAAAACAGAAGAGCAATCAAATAAAAGAAACTTCAGTTTTGTTGCAAGTTCTTAATGATTTCTAGAAGTCTAACTCTCTCAATTCTGAATAATTCAGGATTCTATTGTTTAGTATTGTGATTTTCCAGAATCCTGTAAATTTCAGAGTATCTCCAGAAAGGAAAATGTACTGAAATCCAGTTAACTGCTTTAAAAGATTACTATATTCAGACACTGCAATAAAATGTTAAGGTCTCACGAAGCCTTATTATATGGCCACAAGAATTCAATAACATTTTAAATTATTTGTACTATATTTTGGGTTTTATCTAAGAAAATAAGATATTTGTTAGAAGAATATAACAGTTAAACATGGGACATTTTAAACTAGACAGTGAGATGTTTTTACAAAAACCTTGGCTACTGAATAAGCAAAAGATAATGATTTAGTAGGCTGTAATTGTATCCATGGACTTAGAATACACCACAAATCACACATGTAGAACACAATTATTTTCAGAAGCAACCAACCTCAAAGAGAGAAATTTATAGGTTTTCAGGGTTTTCCCCCACAATTTATTTTTTACAGAAAGCAAAATCCAAGAAATATACCCTACTAAATCATCTTTCAGCTCTGCATATCTCCATGAAGTGGCTGAGGGTATGGACACTAATGCATACTATAGAGACCATTGCAGGGGGAAAACAAACAAACAAAGAAAAAAAGTTACATGCAGGTCTTGAAAAGACACAAATGAGTATATTTTTTAAAATAGAGATTAAACATTATGCTTTCATTATTTTGTTATTGTTGTTTCAGTAAGTTCTACATATTTTACTTCAGAGCTCAAATTAATTCTGGACTGATGCTCGTTACCACAGGACAAAGCCTGCAGAAAGGGTTGACAGGTGTAAAGTCCAGGACAAGGTGAGGAAAGGTTATGCCAGCTGAGGCAGACTCCTCTTCTACTCCTGTGCCAAGCCCTTGCAATCCAGAAAACCTCAAGTGCAGCAAGCCTGACTACAGAGAAAGGTCTGTCAGCAGAGTACGGTGTCAGACATACAAAACTTTGTATGTAGGTTTGTACAGAAAGTAAACTGTAACTTAAACTTGACTATCCCATGTGGGGAAAAAAAAAAAAGGAAGTACAGAATTGTCCATGTGATTAGAGGACCAAAGCTCTATGATTTTATTTTAAAACCTACTTTGATTCATAATTGATGAACTCTCATAATATTAAGCTCTTTAGTAATCTATTTTTCCTCTTAAACCAGATCATTATATTTACCTCTTAGTAGCCTTCTTCAGCAGCTTTTTTATTTCATTAGTCTTACAGGTGTGCTTCTCATGGATAACCACAAATGCACTGCAGCCTTCTGGTGGAGGTTCATCAGCTGCAATCTAATATTTCAACAATTATACTCAACCAGAATGCTTTGATTGCACTTCAACTTAAACTCACATCCCTTTGATTAAAATAACTCAAGAGCTGCCATTAAACTGTGTTTCTAATTAAGCCCATTCAAAACTGGGTACATGTGGGGGGAGAAAAAAAAAGAAAAATATTAAAAGATTAAGACCCTATAACCCTTGTGAGATGTAGCCTATTAAACACAGTCATACTCCAGAAAATGAAAGTACATTTATGTTCTGTAAAGACAGGACTGAGAAATCTCCACAAGCTGAAATCACAGGCTGTATGCTGAGATATTTTTAGCTTTAGTTGCTATCAACAATCATGTTAACATACAAAGATTAGACTCCTAAACCAATAAATCCCAAACAAATAATATCAATTTTTGATTCTCTCTTTCCCATTCCCTGCCTTTTTTTTTAAACTCTACTCAGCTATTCCCATATGAAATGGGAATCATGTGACTGCATGTCAGTGACTCTGGATTCACCAGCTGAAAGATAAGAACAAAAAGACATGAGTCTGAGATTACGCTATACCTCCAGAGAACATCTGCAAAACTCCCTAATTTTATTACAGCTTATTACCTTTCAGAAATATGGATTTATCACTTTATCTTAAAGGTGGCATTGCTAAAAGGAGGAGTAGCAGTTTTAGGTTTAGAAGCACAGTGAATTTATGTCCTCTCACTTTTTCATTAGTAAAGCAGGTTTTTCTATTTTTCAACTTTTCAAATACTAAAACAACAAGAAAAATGAGAAATCCACTAAATAACAAATATAAATTACTGGAAGCTACAGGAAACATCCTGCTCTGGGAATGTCTGATTTCCCATAGGATTACTTAAAGCAATGCAAAAAATCCCCGTGATCTGAGTTTTAAAAAATTAACAATTGCAAAAAAATTCTATCCTGAAAGGCAGGGTATCCATACAATTGAACATGAATATTTGTTCCTGTCAATATAACCAGCTTATAAAGCATCACCTTTCTCATGTTTGACTCCAAATAATATTGGCATATATTTTACTGAACTGTAACAATGAACATCCTTTAGCCAAAATATCTCATTCAATCATGTACCAAATATATCAGGCAATACTGTCACCTGCTGAAACATCTGAACAGTTGGAGAATAAGCCCGTATGGAAAGTGCAAACTTCAATAGATTGATTTGCAAATTGGATAAAAATTGTCCTGCTTTCTTCAAGATTAAATTGTAATAGGAGTACTCTGAATCTGTTGAAGAGAGAAAAAACAAAAGAAAATACAAACTTTTAGTATTTAGCCCTAAATCATGTGACATATCCACTGGCACTACATAATAGGCAAGCATTAATGCCAGTGCTGCTCATCATTCAAAAGTCTTCAGTATTGTCCACTAACTACTGTTTCCTTTCCTATGAGTCCAGAGGCCTAATATAACATAAAACCAACAAAAGAGAGCTCAATAGCACTAGTTAATACCTAAATTATTTTCAGCAATACAAAAACCCACTCAACAATAATGTCTCTTCAAAAACCCATATGGAAAGTCCTGAATACAGCATTATTTTACAAATTATTTCCTCACATTTAGCTTGGAAACCCTCCAACGATGCAATTTACATAAATAAAAATCTTCTAAAGGTGTCATTCTTTGGGCTACTCTCACATATTCTATTTCTTCCTTAAAAATACTTGATAAACAAGAGTATGAGAATGGATGCAACGTGTGAAGTAGCTTCCCCCCTTGTTGTATTGCACTAACATAGTTAGGTTATTGATGTTATTAATAAGTTTTGCACTGGGTGATACTATGTCATACATGTCCTGACTTGTCCCTCGCACATGGTGATGTTGTAATCTCTGAAAGCATACACCTTTACCTGGGACTCTGCCCCGTCCCCCCACGTCAGCTGTGCTCCATTGGCAGGGGTCTTTCCCCCGCCTCTTCCTCCCCGGGGGGGGTCAAAAGGGGCTCTCCCAGGGTCTTCTTCCTCTTTCCCCTTCTTGGATCCATGGAATCAACACCTGAAGAACTTATCCCGAGGGGGAAGAGCGCTTTTCTTTCTTTTGCCTTGGTTCTTGACACGTGCTGCCCTCCGGGGGTTCCAAGCTAGCCTTGGACCCCCCTGGACCGGTAACCGTGTCACCCCCTCCCCACATATCCTGTATTTTCAAGGTCAAAATTAGGACTCTGAGTAAGACGGTAGGTGCATGGTGTCTGGGAACGACAGAAGTGATAATACAGAACATTGGTTGGAAATAATTAACCTTCGATTCTCATTCTAGAGGCATATTCAATTTTCATAACTAAGCAGCTCCTATCCTCTCATTTTGCTCTTTACAGCCCTGTCGTGGTTGTAAAAAAAAAAAAAAATCTTGTTTTTCTCTTAAAGCTTCTAGTATCTCCTTTCTGCCTTCTCCTCCTTAAAACTCATTATTTAGAAAGGCTGAGTTTGCTGTAATTCACTAGAAAAAACCCCTAACATTACGTAAGTGTATAAATGTATAAAAGCTCCTTCTCATGAATACTACATGATGTCTTCACTTCAGCAGGGGTAGAGTTAATTTTCCAATTTCTAAAATTTTTTTTGATTCAATAGGAGAATAATGTTGATAACACACTGAAGTTTCAGCTGGGGCTAAGTAGTGCTTACCCTGAGTCACGGACTTTTCAGTTTCCATGCTCTGCCAGTGAGGAGGTGCACAAGAAGCTGGGAGGGAGCACAGCCAGGAGAAGCTGACCCGAACCGGCCAAAGAGCCATTCCATACCATGGCACGTCCTGCTCAGTTTATAAACTGGGAGTTGGCTGGGAGTTGTCGATCTCTGCTTGGGGACAGGCTGGCCATCGGTCAGTGGGTGATGAGCAATTGTATTGTGCATCACTCGAGAGAAGTTTTATTCCTCTCTCTCTTTTTCCTGTTGTTAGTATTATATTTCACTTTATTTCTATTATTAAACAGTATTTATCTCAAGCCACAGGTTTTACCTTTTCCTAATCCCACTGGGGAGGACAGAGATTGGACATGTGCTACTTAGTTGCCAGCTGGGGTTAATCCATGACATATGATTGTTACTGTCTTACATTAAATTCAGTGGATGAAAAACCTGTCTATGGTCTCTACACCCACACATAGCCCTGGCAGAACCCAAATGGCAATAAAGCTGGTGAAGGCTCTAGAGCACGTGTCCTTTGAGGAGCAGATGAGGGAACTGGGGGTGTTTAGCCTGCAGAAGAGGAGGCTCAAGGGAGCCCTTATCACTCTCTGTAACTACCTGAAAGGAGGCTGTAGCCAGGTAGGGGTTTGGCCTCTTCTCCCTGCCAGGTATGGGCAGCACAAGAGGAACTGGCCTCAAGCTGTGCCAGGGGAGGTTCAGGTTGGACACCGGGAATTCTTTCACTGAAAGGGTGGCTGAGCATTAGAATGGGCTGCCCAGGGAGGTGGTGCAGTCACCATCCTTGGACCTGTTCAAGAAGTGACCGGGTGTGGCACTCTGTGCTATGGTTTAATTGGCAGAGTGGCAATTGGTCAAAGGTTGGACTCAGCTTGGAGATTTTTCCCAACCTTAATGATTTTCTGATTTTAAATGAGATAAATTTGGCTTCACATGTTGAAAACAGTGAATATAAAAATTTGGAAGCAACAAATCCTTCCAGATTGAAACTTTTTTCAATAACTGCATTTTAAAATTTTCTTCAAATTATCTCCACAAAAATGAAATTAAATCTGAAATTTCTGCCTCTCCACTGAGCCCCAAATAACATTCTATTGAAGACAATCAAGAGCCAGTAAATATGTAATTCTAAAAATTCTACCTCAATAAAATATTTTTACCACAAGTCTTTAAATTTTTTGGCTTACAAATTTCATCTATGCTTTCATTACTGTATTTAAAACAGCTGACTTTTTTTTTTCTGGAAGATGATTATGATGATGACGATTTTAATAAGTAAAAAAAAAAGGAAAAAGACAGTTTTTCATCGGCCTTTAAAAATGATTGTACAACATTGACAAGGATATATTTATCAAATCATGCATTCACTCCTACTACTTCAATTTCTATTAACACTGTTGGCTTCACTTAGAATACAACTGTATTTTAAACTTCACCAAGATACATGAATCCATGTCAAATGCTGTAAGAGCTACCTAAAGCAAAACCAACTTTTAGAGTTTATTACATACACAGAATATTCTGAGATGGAAGGAACCCACCAGGATCCTCAAGTTCAACACCACAGCGGACTTAAGTGGACTCTTAAGGCCTGTACATGGATTGAACCTGTGACCTTGGTGTTATTAGCACACCATGCTCTAACCAACTGAGCTAATTTGCATTAATCAGAACTATGGTTTGAGCTTTGCAAATTATTTTCACATAGTATTGAACTTTTGCGATTTGGTATCTACTTGCCCTCTAAGCTCATTTTAACATTGCCAAAAGAGTAGAAATCATAATAAGTTTCTTAGGCTGTTACAGGGAATCACGAAGAACCAGATTTTTCCGGTTATAAAATCCTGCATGACAGCATAACACCACTAAACCATTAAAAAAGTCAATTTAAAAGTAAATAAAAGAGATCACATTAACAGGATACAGCTCCAGACTACAGACATCTGAATGCACATGTATGAGCTTCATATCTGTGAACTTTCATTCTAGCCATGAGAAAGTCTAGCAGCCAACAAAACCTGAAAAGCTCACTCTGAAGATGCCTTAATTTGTCAGCTGAAAAGCTCTCTCAGCTCCTGTAGCCAAATTGCTAAGATTGACTACAGCAAGAACTGAACAGCCAGCTAAGAAGACTCACATTTAAATGCTGACATTTACTATCCACAATTTACAGCAGTATCTTTTATCACAGGTAAGTTAAAAATAATTAAAAGAGACAACCAGGGCAGTCACAAAAGATAAGAAAGTATTATAGCACAGCTCCTCAGACCTCATGCACACACAGCATAAAATTAATCTGAATATATGCTGGTAACCCACAAGAGAATTCAAAATACTGAGGCACAGGAGGTAGGGAGAATAAATATAAAGGACATAATTATTCAGAAGAACATAACGTGCTGGAGTAATTATTTTGTGGGATGGAAGTATGAGGATTGTTACAACTGCATAGATATGTATGTCTGGACCCAGAGATCAGCTAGGGAATTAGAGATCCCAGGTAACAGCAGTTCAGACAATCACTGGCCAGTCAAATCTCTATGCCACTCAAGCAAGATGCCAGTAAAGATGGAACACTTTATTTTATTGCATTATTAGTATAGAAATGCCATGTTTGTGAAACTGATTCCTCTGGAATCTCTAAAGTTTATATACACATAAAAAATACTTGCCAAATTTAGTTCCGAATAATGTGTAGTCTTCTAGATTGCAACAAATAATTTGCATGATTGTTGTTTAAATGAAATATACTGTTACATTTTTTTCAGAGAAAATTGTTTCCATAGAGAAGATATATTTGCGTGTTGTTTTCGTTTTGCTTTTTAATATATATTTATGAGGCTGCTGAAAATTCAATATATTAACCGAAGCACTTGGGAAGACAGTAAACACTCAAGTGATAATTAGTCGGCAGGGAACTGGCTACTTACCTTCCCTTGGCGATCATAAATTAACCTTTAGGGATATAAAAGCAGCAGCAAGTTTAAAATGCCTTTTTCAATGTTTTGTAAGTGCTGGTTTTAGGATGAAATTTTTGCAGCTTTGACTTCTTTATAACATACCTGCCGCTCAAAATAGCATCATCAGCCTTTCCAAGTATTTTGCAAGCCTGGCCGAAAATACCTTTCACATTAAGTAGATATAAACAATGTTGCCCATGCTACCTGAAGACCTAACATTAATTTAATACAGTGTATCCCATTACTAACTGGTTCATGTTTTCCACATGATGTAATCAAGATGCTGCCCAAGCTGATTTGCGTTCATATTAAAAAAAAAAAAAATTAAACCCACCAAATACATCACCAGACTAAATATTTTACCAAATTCCATGTACATAATTCCCACCAAATCCATTAAATTGCTACAAATATCACAACTAAACAGACCATTAATAAACCTAATTTGGTAATGCTAAATATTTTAAATTAGCAAATTAACAACAGATGTTGATTATTCTAAATTTAAAACAACAAGTTCTGAGAACTGATTAAAAATAACAGATTGAAAATCATCCAAGGGAGGATTTAGAAGGAAAAAAGCAAGCTATTCTTTTTGATTTTTTAAGTTGCCTTCTAGCTTTAACACTTTACAACTCTTCTGAAACATTCAACAGTACATTGGGATACAAATCATCCAATTCCTTAATAAATCCAGATTTTCAGCTACAAATCTAGGAATTGTTATCTTTTATGAAAATGTTTCTATTTAAACAAACAAACAACACTTTTATTTCCTGGTTATTCATCCTGTCTACTCTTGGCATCACTTAGAGAACTGAAAAGTCAGTTGTTCCAACCAATCGTTTTTCAGCTAGATCCTTTAATTTACACAAGTAGTTGTTGCTACATCAGTTTTAACACATCATGAACATCCCTCTACGTCAACGTGTCATGACATGCACCAACTAAGACAGAACCCATTCCACACCATATAGAGAACCAGCTTCTCCTCAGAGGTAAACCACTGCACACCTCATAGTAAACTGTGCCACTGCACCAGATTCTTCACTCAAGCTGACCAATTTATTTTAAACATCTAATGCAGACTTCCTGTTCATTAAGAGCATCCATTTCCTTAGATTAAGACTATCCGAACTATGATTTCATTTTTAGGAAAGCCACTTGGTGCCAGAACTTCAAATTTTCCTGCATTCTTATCAAAGGTATGTGTTGGCCATAAAGATAAATATACACATCAACTGCTCAATATGCTTAATTAAAGTAGTATTTTAGTACAGTCTCAAGGTTCCCAACTGCCAGCATCTAAGAGTTCGTTGGCATGATAGGTCATGGAAATCATCCTACTGTAATTTATTTATTCTCAATCACAGAGTTTATCCAGGTGAAGTAGATATTTAACTAACAGCTAATTTCAACAGACATCTGTGTCACTAATAATAAATGTCATTAAAGCTTCAAATTCCTTGGAAAGTGTGTCCAAGCAAGCAGAAAAGAGACGGCTGATAAAAAAACCCCTGACACATCATCTAATACAGCAGTCATATCTCAAGGCAATACCAACTGCATCTAAACCACTCATAGAAAAAAAAGAGTAAGTTAAAAGCGACTTCTGAAGGTCACCTCATCCAAACTGTTACTTAGACACAATTTCAAGGCTTGACTAGGCTGCTCAAGGCCTCATGCAGTAGATTTTTGAATTATCTCAATGAATAGAGATTCCAGAGCCTCCTGGGGCAGTCAGTTTCAGTGTTTACCCAATCCCATGGCAAAAACAGTTTCTCTAGTATCTAACCACGATTTCCAGGTTTCAACTTCTGCCCTTTGCTTTTTTCATACTGCTGTGTACCTTCAGGAAGGGCCTGGTTTCATTTTCTTTGCACATTTCTCTATTAGGAAGCTGAAAATACAACATCTCTCCTTACTCCTCTCTTTCTCAGGTTCACAGTTCTCTCAGCCTTTCCTCAGAAGTCTGCTCCGGCTCCCTAAACATTGCAGAGATCCTCTCCTAGACTTGCTCCAATGATATACTCTTGTCTTTCTTTTCACAGGTAGCCCCAGTACTCCAGATTCAGTCCTACAAGTGCCACATACAGTGGAATAAACACTTTCTTTGACCTGTTGGCTACACTTTTGCTGATGCAGCCTGGCATGTAGTTGGCCTTCTCACTGTTTGCAAGGATCCCCATTCTGCCTCTCAAAAAAACACTTTCTAATAACCAACCAACACTTGGTCAGCACCAAGATTACGCTGTTGCCGAGATTATTCCAGCCCATGTGCAGGGAGTCTGTAAAGTGCCTTTGCTGATTTCCCAATGTTTCTGTTGGCCTGCCTAGGTCCATCTAATTACAGTCTTACCTTCCAGCTTCTCCTCGCAGCTCTGTGTCATTCAGAACCTTGTGGAGGGTGTAACACATGCCACTGTCCTGTGGGCTGACAAAGACCTTGAACAGCATTCGTCAACAGCACTTGCCTCAACAAATGCTAGTAGCAGCTGACCACAGGTCAAAATCTGCACCTACTTCCATCTTCCATGTCCTCATGCCTTATACAGAATGTCTTTTAGCAGCATTCACAATCTGGGCATTCTCTTCTCAGTGATTCTCTCTGGTTTTGTATATACTTCTGACAGTGAGATCATTATCTCACAGTAATTTGGGGTGGTTTTTTTATTTTTTCCAGGTAATACTCTACAACTAAAATCACAGTTCTTTGTACATTTTCTGCTTGTACTTCTTCTGTTCTAAAGAAATGATGAGGAAAACACAGGGAGACAGTAAAGTCAAACATCACACTGTACTTGACATAGAAGCACATCATGGAATCAAAAGCACCAAAATTATGTTTACCACGCATGTCCCTGTCCCCTTCTTTTAAGTCTATTGGCTGCTCTGGGCACTGCTGAGCACTCAAATAACATTATCACATGCACATCACAATCTTTTTGAAGTTGTTTTCAGTCAATCACAATTGCTGAAACGTTGTCTCAAGTCCTCTCTCCCATAGACAGCATTTTTCATGTACCTGCACTTCTCACTGTCATTTTCTGTAGGATCTTTCTACAATTTGTTAGCTTTTGACTATTAATTTAACATTCAATTTCCCTCAAGTCTCTTCCAGTGGTAGCGTTAGGTCTTCACACTCTCGCCTAGAGTTGTACTGTTCTGTAAGTAAAGAGCAAAATGAAGCAGCCTTACCTTGTTCTGAAGCCTTTTTCACCTTGTTCATCTGCTGACCTACCAAACAGGTCTGATACTGACCAGCCCTGTAAGTTTCCCTATTTTTCATTACCGTGGACATTTCTAGTAAACTGCTCTCCAAGGCTTCTTCTGGGGTGGTTTTTTATGTTTCTTTTGCTGGATTTTATGCTTTGGTGTTCTCTCCAAATTTCTAACAACTTAATATTCTTCTGTCTAATAATGCAAAGCTTTTTTTAGTCCTTTTTTGTCAGTGATAAACCTTTATTCTAAAACAGCAGTACTGATTGTAGATAACAGTCTCCATGCCACGTACAAGTATTAAACCTTTTCTGGAAATTCTTTAAATTTTTCCTTTAGCTAGCATTCTCATGTTATTACTTTTGTGATTTTATGCCCTGCAAGTATCCATCTTACAGAACACATGAAGTCTGAATATCCTATAAGCTCTTGGCAAGCCATGTAAGCAGGTAGGTATCTTTAATCTTTACACTTCTGTTTCATATTGTAAGAGCAGTTCAGTCCATGTCGTCTTCCTTTTTTTTTTTCTTAAACTCCTCTACAAGTATTGCTATTAGGGGAAAATATGCTACAACTTTCTGAAAGAAACCTACCTAGTAAGCAATAATGGAAGAGTCAGGCTTGACCTGCCTGGAACTAATTAATGTGTTATGTTTAAGTTAAATACAGCACAAGATAATATATAAAACACCAGCATGCTGTTTAACTTACCTCCTCGCTTGTAAACTGTTAATTCCCGTACAGTTTCCAAGAACTGCCAAAACTTCTCATTACCATCTTCTGCAATAAATTCACTGTTTAAAAATAAAAATTGTCCATAGGTTGACTTTGTCCAAAGACATACCACAGTAAAAACCTTCAGCTGTTTAAAATAATTAATACCCATCAGCATCCAAATGTTAGATATTCTATGACTAACAGCCATCTCTGTAGCATAAACACTGAACTGAGCTCTATCTTGGTCAAAACATATTTTGAATGAAGTATTATCATCCAAACTCAATAATCAGAGCTGTAAAGCATGCAGACTATTCTTTTGATACAGAAAACTCCCAAAACGTTCACTTTATTTTTCCACAGATATTCCAATATACACTTATAAACAAAATCAATTCAGTACACAAATTTTATTTAACAATAGCTAAGTATACAAATAAGAACACACACTGTCAGGCTATAGTGTTTCATTAAATTACAGGCTTTCATCAATGACATCTACTTTGCTATGCATGGAGGGAGATCATCAATCTCTGAAACACTCAAATACGGGTTAACCCTTACAAAGTATTAAAGGTAAATTTTACTTTATATCAAATACCACCCTTTTTTTTTTTTTCCCGACTGAAAGAGACAAAATTTAGGTTAGATACTCTAAGGGTGGTGACACACTGGAACAGGTTTTCCAGAGAAGCTGTGGATTCTCTGTCCCTGGCAGTGTTCAAGGCCAGCTGGATGGGGCTTTGAGCAACCTGGTCTAGTGGAAGATGTCCCTGCCCATGGCATGGGGGTTGGAACTTTACAGTATTTAAGGTCCCTTTCAACCCAAACCATTCCGCAATTCTATGATTTACAGGTACATTTATAAGGTTTGTGGTTTTTTTTAAGGGAACATCAGTTGCTTTCACTCCTTCTGCTGATGTCTACCAAAACTTCAATTTGCTAGCATGACTATATTGTTTTCTAACCTTTACTTTGGAAGTTTGCCTTTCCTCTGATTACAGAAGCTTGTAGTTCTCCAAACAGCAGCGAGGAAGTTTGAAAGCAAAACAAATTTAAGCCAAATGGGCAGGGGAGCCACAAGCACCTAGAACTGGAAAACATTTTTCCTTCCAAAAGTGAATTCCTTCCAAAAGTTTGGGTTGGAAAGGACCTTAAAGATTATCTGGTTCCAATCCCCTGCTATGGGCAGGGACACTTCCCACTAGACCAGTTAGCTCAGGGTCCCAATCCAGCCTGGCCTTGAACACTGCTAGGGATGGAGAATCCACAACTTCTGAGGACAACCTGCTCCAGTGCCTCACCACCCTCACAGTAAAGAATTTCTTCCATACATCTAGCCTAAACCTACTCTCAGTTTGAAGTGATTCCTCCTTGTCCTCTCACTGCACGCCTCTACAAGAAAGGGTCCCTCCCCATCTTTCTTGTAGGCTCCCTTCAGGTACTGGGAGGCTGAAATTCACCCCAAAGCCTTCTCTTCTCCAGGCTGAAGTTATGTTTACAAGTTAACAATACCTTTTATAATACCACCGTGTATCACTGTTTCAGGTTCACATCTTCACTAGTACCTTTATGATCACTTAATTAACGTGCCAACTACTTGGGGGTAGACGAAGATGTTGCTCAGCGGAAGACAGGGATTGTGTAATTGGCCCATTACATCTCCTCAACCCAGCGACCTGCAAAACCCCTGAGCAGGTTAAATACGAGGCCGCTTGTACGGCTCCCTCAAAGTGTGGGAGAGCCTTGCCAGCACTGTCCGCAGCACTTTCCGAGGGGAGAAAGCAGTTCAGCCTCACATCCAAGGAGTACTTTAACACACCCTCCGACAGAGAGAAACGCGGCCATCCCCCTCTGACAGCCCTCCTTCGCACTCAGCCGAGTGAAAAGGGGGTCCCTCCGCCCTCCTGTCCCTCAGGAGACAGATGGGACAGGGCGGCCGCCGGCAGGAGAAGGAGAAGGAAGAGGAGGAGGCTGCACGCACCTCGCCTCCAGCAGCAGCGGGGTCGCCGGCCACTTCGCCGCCAGCCGGGCGGTCACGGGCTGTGAGGAGGAGGCCGGAGCGGTGCCGCAGGAGCACGGCCGGGCGCACAGCAGGGCGAG
>WEIT01018365.1:3037-19501 GCA_013389985.1 Dryoscopus gambensis
ACCCATATTTGAAAAAAAAAAAAAATCTTAACTACCACTCCTATGCAAAAATAAAGTCTTATTTTTTTAAAAAAATGATTTCCTAACAGTATTCCATCAAGTCTAACATATCTTCAAATTCCAGGCCTGATTTCAGTAATTGCATATAACTAAACAAGTAAAACTTAGAAGTACAGGAGAAGGAACAAGATTTTGTTTCAAAGCTTAACATAAAGCATATGTGCACATGGCATAATATATTATAAAGTCCAGCTGACAGTATCAATTCCAGGATAAATGTTAGTTGGTAAATCTTATTCTGTGAACAGATTAAAGTTTTCAGGTTTCTGGTGCTGATTTGGCAGAAGAATTATGCAATATTAGCCTGTGTTGGAAACAACTGTCATGTAAGGCAAGAAGACATACTTTTACTCATTCCTGACCTGAGAAAATGGACAATAGTTATTGCAAGATAAGGGTTTTCCACACATCACTCCATTCATAAAATGATTAAGAAATGAAGCAATATTTCATGTAGATAGCGGCATTAAAAGCTCCAGCAAGAGACAAACAACAAATTTAGGTAAGAAGTTCAGAATCATTTTTACTCTGAACTTGGAGGGGAAAAAAAGTAGCCCCTGAGAAACCTGACATCCTTTTAGAAAAGGGTACTAAAATATACCGCTTTTGTTCACATGAAAGAATGACAGTTAATTTTCTGACCCATGATGATTTCTAATTCAGACTTACACTGCAAATGTTGAATGATTTTAAAGAGCGTGGAAAGAATGGAGATTTTTCTCACTCCTTACCCCAGTAAAAACAAAGGGTCACTGAAGACACTTATCTATAGAACTCCACCTGCACACCAGGTTGGAAGATGACACTTTTAGGGTTTAAGACAAGACAGTTTCTATGTTGTCTGTGTAAGATTTCCTCAAAATCTGACTTCAAGTTAGCTAGTTATATATATATGAATCACCATGAGACACTTCTACATAAAAACTACATCAAAATCATAGACCGCCCCTCTTTCCCAATACAGATGCCAGACAACCCTTCAGTACCTTCAGGTCTCGAAGTCAAACAGGCATCACAAATTTCAGCAGAAGGCTTGTTTATTAGGGTGCAGCGCGTACACGTCCACTCTTCTTCAGATTTCTGAGCTACATGTTCATTAGAACATGACCCCCTGCCATAAGCCCAGCCAATTAAGCTACTTCTAGCTGGCAGTTTGCTGTGAAACAAAAGAATGATGTTAGTGTTTTGTGATGTTCCCGTTACAAATTGCCTTACACGACTCTGTGCAGGGAGGCATGGGGCTAGAGAACAAGCAGCACACAGCGTTATGCCTCCGATCTGAGCTTGGACAGCATGTCACTGCTCAAGTTTGATTTTTCCTTTCTTTACCTCAAGGGCAAATCTTTCCAGATGCTGCAGAAGTAATACAAATAAAAATATTTAAACAAGAAATTGACAGAAATTTAATTATTAACTGATGTACTCTCCAGTACAATGCCCCAGCCTCTCAGATTCCCTACCGTTTTCAAGTACTGCAGCAAAAAGCATGGTGAGAAAGGGAGACTGTTTCAGGGCTTTCCCCCCATCCCTTGTACATGACACTTGCTAACATGCATTACTGGACAAAGAACTGTTTAGACAAACTGCAGAAAATCACACAGTCTAGCAAATAATTTTTTTTGTTCTCATTTAAATGCTACCCGTAAGTCCACTTTTTTATCATAACATCCAAAAGCACTGAAAGCCTTAAAAGTTAGAAAGTCTTTTGTGTGTCACCATTTGCTGGAAAACCTTTTAAAATGTAGGAACCTGTTCAGAATTAAGGAACCTAGCTGTGACTTGTGAGCCAAAGCTATACTCCAGACACCACTACAGATTTAGTTTTATTTATTTTCCTGTAAATTATAATACCTCCTATGTTGATTCAGTGATTTAGAATCATAGTTACTTCTTTACAGTCACTTCCTGTTACCAGGGACTCCTCTTGTCATAGTATCCGAACACTGACAGCATGTTACATGTAACTTGAACTTACCTGTTCAGTAAGTTATGTATGTATATTTTTAAGTACTATGATATCAACCAATTTATGGCTGATAAGCTGTCAAGTATTTCCTTCAAAGTTTTTATGGAATTGTGCACTTTTTGGAGACTTTTATTAATCCTAAGAATTTAAACACTTCAATTAAAAATGCAAATGCTGTAGTTGGGTGTGGATACTGAAAAGCTCAATCAGAGAGAAAACTCCAGCTTCTAGCAAGTTGTGAGAAAAGCTTTTCTCTCTCACAGCATGGAGCTGGGAACCAAGAGAAGTATGTAAACTATTTTGTATATTTTGTAAACAATCTCTTGCAGGTGTTAATTGTCACATTTAATTAAGTGACCAATGGTTATGAGAGGCGTCCATCTAATGGACCTGTGACCTCCTTTCTACTTGTGTTAGCTAACATGTATAAGAGGCCCGTTCTCTCAACAAAGAACCTCTCCATCTTGCTCTCCACTTTGCCTGCCTGAAGTTATGTTGCTACACAGCCGCCTTTGAGCTCAACAGCGACAGCTGGGCACTGTTGTGACACTCCTTTGACCTACTTTTTCCATAATGATCACTTTCCATAGCAGGTTAGACTTCTAGCGTAATGGTAGAGATATCCACTACCTACCACATCTTCCACAACAGGGAAACTAAGTAGGATAATGAGAACTGCTGATGTACCAAAGAGGCTGTGCTGTTAAGAGGTAGAACAGAGCTGAACTGTAAGTGTTAAAACGGGTATTTTCACATTACTAGATCAGTTGTTCTACTCAGCTATCAAAAATGAATTAGTAGACTGAATATATTCAGTGTGTCATGTTTGAGAGTTTAATTCCATTTTGTTACCCTGGTTCATCTGTCCTGTCATTACCCCCCCACCCTTTCCCATTTTACGAAGTATGTGGGAAAAGGTTTAATTTTAAAATTCATGGTATGTTTGAATTTGAAGGGGTAGGTTTATAATGGGTATTTTCTTCTTTTTTTCAGTTAAGCAAAATCATAAGCTACTTGACTTGGCCCATGAACCGCTGGGTTGAATTCTACAGTTTATGACCTGTAGCAAGTTAGTCTTATCACATGGGCCCCTTCCAGTCTTCAAATGTGAAAAGCCTGGAATGGCAGATAAATTACTTAAGCTACACACACTTTGACATGGTAACAGTTATTGCATAATTGAAAAGCGAGCAGTAGAACACAAAGAACTGACCATTAGGATAAGCACAAGACAAAGAAAACACCTTTTTATTTTATAGCTATCACTACCATGTTTTTCACTTAAATACAGCACTCTTTCATTATTTATTTAAAAGTACAACAACAAAACCCTAAATCACTACTTGTTCTACAACACAGAAAGATTTCTTCCTTACACTGTTTTCTAGTTAAGTGACTCAACAGAACACTGCTGTCTTCCTACACTTCTACAAAATATTTCTCATTATTATTTTCTGCAAATACAGCAGATTGGGGTTATCAGCTTGTGAAATATTTATCTTCCATGCTGGAATTTTCAATATTTGGTCTGTACTCAAAGGCAATTTTTAAGCTTTAACCAAAATCCCTTCTGCCACCTGAGTCTTGAAAGAAGCTTGAAAGAGGGATTTCTGCATTCTATAAATCTTATCTAAAAAAAAAAATCTATATATATACACATCCACACACACTAACAAGGCAAAGTCGCAAAGTGAAACAGCATCTTATATTAGATTGACAGAGAGTATAAAGGCAAAATTCTGAAGCCTCAGATGAAAATTTTCAAGAATAACAGATGCCTAAGTCTGAATAAGGTGCTTTTGGAACTTCTACCTTTTGACCCTTTGTGATATCAAATGCATTTTCTGCTTTCCTGAAATAAAAGGAGGAAAGCTGCTGCTAGTACAATTTATGTGGAAGTGAAAGTGTCTCTGTGGCACACCTAGAGCAAAAGATTTCAAAATCCAATAAGGAGGAAAAATAAGTACTAAGCCCCTAAAAATATTTGCTGCACTCTGAATTTACTGAAGTTTTAGTTATCCTCAGTGTAACTTGGTATCCAGAAGAAAATTGCATAGATGCAGAGCTATCTAGATATGCCAGGACTGATGGGGCTATCCTGCAATAAGAGACACAAATTCCTACTTCATGATATTCAACTCAGTTGTGTGGGAATATCCAAGCCCTTTATATTGATAACACCAATTACAAAGGGCACCTTCTCCAGTGACTTAGTTTCACTGAATAAATCTGAGTACTCTGAATTGTTTTATAATTCCTACATTTGATTAGCATAATAGCTACTTCATAATAGATGACTGTCAGATCCTGGGGGTGTTCTGGTGGAGTGCTACGACCTCCCAAACTGACTCCAACAGAAAGTCGCTTGACAGCCACTGCACTCACACAGACACACACACAAGCACCAGACAGCTTCTCGACAGGTCAATGGCAAAGAGGCGGGAAGGGTCCTTGGGTGGAATTCCATGGCACAGGTTTATTTGAGCCCCATGCATGAAGGACACCAGGGACCAAAGACCTCGGGGGATGGTGAGTTCCAGGTTATGTACGGGGGTGGGGAAAGCATCAGGGACTGGGGCGGTAAATAGGCGGGACCTTGACATATAAGGGAAAAGGGGCAGGGAAATCAACGGGCCAGTCAGGGAAACAGAACTGGGGTACATCGGCATGGTAGAACAAAGCACCCTGGGAGGCTTCACCCTCACCTGGGGAACTCTCTCAGGGTCTGTCCCTTTAGGGGACTCTCTCATTCCCTAATTGGCATATTCACTGGCTCCCACAGATGATGCCTTTGAAAGGAATCATATCAAAGAATCAAAGCTTAAAACTGTTTTCAAATACCAGTAGCCAAAACTTTTTTTTTCTTTGCAAGATATTCTGGTTTTGTCTGGCATAGTTAATTTAAAAAATGTTATAAAATGCACAAAGATTCATTCTATTTCAACGGGCGTGTCCTCTTACTGTAGCAGCACTTTGAGGTGCTTAAAAATGTCACCATATTACCATCATACCTAAGATTGACAAGCTGGGGATCCGCCTTTTGACATCGAGAGCAGAAGTAAGTCATCCTGTTGTTGTCTCCCAGACGACACACAGTGATGCTGCCACTGCACTCCCTGCAGGCTGGGCGCTTGTACACTCTGTAGTGTTTGTAGAGTGGAGACCCAGTCTTGCGGCACTAAAACAGAACGTGTTTAAAATCCAAGTTAGAGACTCAGCATAAATGCTACGTGAATCTGAAAATATTAAACCCTACATAAACTGTCAACTTAATGTCTACAGGAAAACATCTAAGAGAGACACTAATAAAGGCTATATAAAATAACGTATTTCACGTTATTTTACAAAATGAATTGACAAATCAGGCATAACAGTGTCTGTAATTCTCCACATAATGAAATAAAAGAAGAAAAAAAAAAAGGCCTACTAGCAAGGAGCAAGCAAATACATTCTAGGAACTCTCTGAGTTCAGCTAGACCAGCTAAGTCTGATTCAGCACCAGCTGTCTTTGCCCGGGCACCTGCAGGAGTCTTCTTGAAAAGCTAATGAGCACCAATCAGTGTAGCATAGAAAACAAACAAACAAACCACAAAAACAATGCCACCTTCTCTCACCCCCAAAACAGCCAAAACCAGCACAGCACCATCTCAGACCTGATGCTACAATCTGGGTTAATAAACCTTCCCAAAACCTAAAGAACTGTGCAATCCAGATATATTCCCAAGATTCTGTATATGTTGGGTAATGCCCAGTAATGCTCAGCTTCATCTTGGCCCTGGGCCATGCCAGACAACCTGGCTCATGAAAACCCACTTGGCAGTACAGTGAGCTCCCGAGATCCTGGCAAAAAGTCATATTAAATTAAGTACAGCACAATCCCAAGGGCACAGTGACCTAAAGAGCCTCCAGACAGCTGACAGACAGGCACATTTCATGAGACAATTCACAAAATAACCATGAAGTCAGCATAGACACACTACAGCTAAAAGCATCTCAGGCATCAGTGGCAAGAAAAAAAATCCAAACAAGAGCCCAGTAGAGATGCAGCCAACTCTGCAGAGCCACATGAGTTTCTGCACTATGATGACAAATCCTTGGGCCCAGTTCAAACGGTACCACAGCTGGCCCAGCAATACCAGCACAGCTCTGGCAGAGTTCAATAGCTCTAGCTCCATAATGTATGAGGACCCTTGGAGTTCTCCCAAAACACAGGTGTCTTTGAGCAGAGCATATTTGCTTCTGCTGTGCTCTTATTCATTCATTGCTGAAAGAGAATTCTTGTGCCAGTGCAAACTAGTAATTCAATCAGAAGGAATTACTACTCTATATTTGTATGAATATTCACAGCTGCCTCCTCAATATTTTCAGTCAGTTCCTTATGAGACATTTTTTTCCCATTCAGTTATGCAAAAACCAAACAAAAGCAAAAGCTTTTTACACAAACAAGGTTCTTCATCTTTGCATCTGTAATGATACAGTATGATTACTGCAAACAATCTATAACAGTCTATAAAAAAATTTTCAAGCGCTATCCTAATATTTCAAGCACTAATTAACATATTTTGCTTATGTCTCTTTAAGACTGGAGGAGAGGCTAGCCCTCTTAAAAGTACTTGCCTGATGAATACTTGCTAAGTGTGGATTACAAAAGTTTTCTAAACAGCGAAACAGAAAGTTTAACTTGCTTATTATCAGTCTAAAAGCCTTTAAATTTCTGAGTATTATAGTTGTTGCAGAACTAGATGGTGTCTCTTTACTGGTAGACTTCACTATGAAGTTTGGAGAAAAAAAAACATTTCCCTAGCCAGCAAACTAAAGTACTCTTTAGTGGGTTGAGGGAAAGTAGACATTTAAGCAGACTATTAAACAAATTACAGTTTTAGCCTTTATGATTTTAGGAATGTTAGATGCCCTCCCCCTCACCTACCAAAAAAATTCTTTTTAGCAGTGCTAGCTCCCTGCCTTTCATGGACATCAAGAGAAACATCAAGACAAAAATGTCACTACTGCTGTTCATTTCTTTGCATGCAGCTTAAAGAAACAAAACATAAAAGAATTAGGTCAAATTCTCTCTTCTTCTCTTGTGGAAAGTTAAAGAGCACAAGGAATTATGGAATTTACAGGGGAAGAAATTAAGTCCTACTGAAGTTGTAGCAGGAAGGAGGAATTGTCATTTATTTCACTTTAGCAACCAAAACCATTATTTCAGTTAGGAAAAAAGAATGTGGTAGAAACTGCAAACTATTTAGTCAAATAAATATAATTGCTATTTCAAGTTTTATAAAGGAAGCCACATTAACTATTTTCATACTTCCCTGGGACAATCTCTAGTTTCCATTTTGAAGAGTAATCTTTATGCTATCTTACATGTAACTTTGTGCTTAACCTACATAAATTCTGACATGTTCAGAGTGGCATAACAGCCCACACAGAGAAAAGCTGAACTGGCCCTCAGGCAGCATCTGTGAAAGTCTTTTGGGCCAAGCTGTGCATATTTTGACAACCCTACCCTTCCATCATCTGACAATTCACAATTAATAAAGAGCACACAAACCAACATTCCTATTCATGGAAACATTTGCTTTATTGCACCTTCATACTGTTTTCACCAGATGATCACACATAGCTAACATGCCAGAGCAACATTTTGGAAGTCTTCCATAAATATGTGCCAATACCTTATAAAAAAGCAGGGTAAAATCACGTGTCATTTTCACCAAGTGACGGATTTGCTCATCTGTCAGTTGGCAAACCTGTAAGAAAGACAAGAATGATTTTTAGAACATTATGATGCTAAGGGACAATGGCAAAAAAAGACTTATGAGGTAGGTGCACTTTGAGCACTGATGTGGAGTTGCTTTTCTTCACATTGTGGTAATTCCCTGACTTCATATTTCATGTATCATCTCAATAAAACATTACATGTTCACATAGTATACCACAAAAACTCACTGCTTGCATACCAAACAACGTGCTATGCCTCAACCAAGCAAAATATGTGGTAGAAAATTCAGTTGTCTTCCCCTATATTGACCAAAGAGTTCATGATCACATGAATCACAGTTAGCAAGTCTCACGTCCCTCCTAATTTCCTCATGGATCATAATATGACCTATCATCTGAGGCTCTTTCCTCTGAGAGATATTCAGGAAGAATACAAGAGCCAAGGGCATCACTATTAGAGAGACCTATCAACCAAATATTTGTTAAGAATTCAAAATTTTAAAATAAATTTTTCTTTTTTTTCCCATATTGCAGATAAAATTAATATCCAGATTAATCCTACAAACTATTTTCAAAATACTATGTTTAAAAAACTTTTCAGTTACTAATCTTCACCAGCTTCCATTTACATTCTATGTAACCTCAATCTATTTTGCAAATATCTTCTCAACCAGAGTTTGGAGACACATGCTTAGGGATCTTAAAACAGAAAAAGTATGATAAACAATGGTAGAAAAAACAATTGATGCCAGCTAGCAGGACAAGAAGTGGAAGAAGCAGTGCAAAAATAATCAACTCTACCACATAAATTATTTTGGGTAGTGACTGAACAAAGAAAACCTGAGCACTTTTCACTTTCCCTTATTTATGAATTGTCATTTTAATAGTAGCATAACAGGATACCAGACATAGTCAGAATATGAAAGGAAATCAGCTCCAAGGAGTGCCATGACAAAAACCTCCCATTAGAATGACAGAACATTAATTTAGTGTCTAAATAATTTAAGAAATGACAGATGACAAAACAAAGGTAAGAAGATAGCAAAATATTACATAAATATGTAGTCACATTCTTAATACTTTGGTGTCCTTTAAAACCATCTTGAGATATTCACCCACCTTAAGAGCTGGATGAAGACCACTATCAAACAGTGCTTCATTTTTTATGATATTTCCCACTCCGGGTAATACTGCTTGATCCAGTAACACATCACACAACATGCGGGTGTTCTGCTGCTTAATCTCATGTTCTGCTCTTGAGAAGCTAAACTTTGGAGAACAGACATCCAAGCTTTCCATCATCCTCACTTTCTGCTCACACTCAGCTGCATTTCTGGAAGAGAAAAATACACTGATTTATTTTTATTTTAAATATATTCTAATATAGCAGTGCGGTTTTAAAAGCAACACAACAAATTATAATAGAACATTATATGCAGATAACAGAAACCATGAAAATACCAGTGACAGGATGAGGCACAGAAATTCCATTAAACACCTCTTCCAAAAACAGGTCAGGGATACATGCATGGAACATGCATCTAGTCCAACATACAAGAAATCATCTCATTTTGTTCTTACTAGTTTGAAAAATATTTGCCAGCTCCTTGCTTTAAAACTATTTCCAAGATGGAAAGCCCATGTGTTCGGACCCTCAAACATAACTAACTGTATGGTTACACGGTCCATTAGTTGCAACATGACATTTATATGTGTGTGCGTATATATACATACATAAATAATATATTTATATACTATATTTCAAAGAATTACAGACTATTCTGAGTTGGAAAGATCCCACAAGGATCATGAAGTCCAGCTCTTAAGTGAGTAGCCCATATAAGGATCAAACCCACAATCTTAGCATTATTAGCATCATGCTCTAACCAATTGAGCTAATTTTACTTATGTAATAGGTATATGTAGTAGTAGATTACTAATAGTAGTTAAAAAATAAAAAAAATACATATTCATATTTTAAGATATATATTTTATTAGGTTAAGCATAATCATTGAAAATAATACAGTAGAAGAAGTCTTGGGCTTACATCAGATTTTGTGTTTTGTAACTTTAAGTATGCTTATATATGTTACATGAATTTACATGCCCCTTTCTACTCAAGAGCCTCAATCACTTTAAAATCAAGCTCGCTGGTATTTTTATTAGCAGTGTGAAGTACAATGCTAATGGGCATAAACATCTGCTTGATGTAAATTAGAACAATCATAAAAATTTGCTTCCAAAAAGAAAAAAATAAAACCCAGCCTTGGGAGCATAAAAATTTGAAACCAGTAATCATGACAGGCTGTTTGTTACCCTGGTTAAGAAGTGAGACTTGCATGGAAATTACCAGAGCAATGGGTTTCAGCATACAGATCTAGGGGTAGAATTAAATCCAACTTTCATTCCCAGTCTTGACACTACCTAATGACACTATGGCATAGAACTACTTTTAACTGTATGTAAGCTCTGATACAAAAGTAACAAACTTAAATACCATACCAATAAAAATTATATGTTTAGAAAGTTTTGTCTTGATAGCATCCTAGCACTTAATAATTTGTACATGATTTTTCATTTTCCTTAAAAGAATGTTATAAAAAGAAATAAACTGTTTTGTTAGTTTCCACTTTACCTATACTCTACGGTCACATCGCAAAACCAAACAGTATCCTCTGTAAGCTGTATCTCCAAAACTGGTTGTGCTCCATTTCTGTCTTTGCTTCCATCAGGATTAATGCGCATGGAACCATTCATACCAAAGTGAATCCTCGGAAAGAAAGAGAGTTTTTACAGGTATTTTAACTTCATTATGGTTTCCAAGCATTACGCTAGCCTATTTTTGGAAGTTGTGAACCTTACCTAACCAAGTCAGTATGTATGCACATTAATTCTAGTAACACAGCAACAAACTATTTGCTGACACAGTGTTCAATTCCCAGAGAAGAAAGATTTTTTACTCCCCAAGTAAAAATCCCGCCAAAACATAGCTGTTTTCGAGTAGTCTTCATTCATTATACAGAAGTCAAACCTGATCATTAAGAAGCACCATTTTCTGGTGCACTTAGAATTTTTTTCACTTGACATGCTGATCTTCCAACATAGATTCTTAAACCTTCAGGCAGGCTGAAAGAAATGAGGCCACTTGACCAGAAAATTTTCTGTTAAATCAGGCAGAAGTCACCTGGTATGAAAAGAAAGACTTTAGTCCCCATATTGCCACCACTGTTATCACATCGCAGCTACATCCAGTAACGCCATAAACAAAGTAATTAGTATTTGCCATATGTTGTTTTCAGCTTTTCTTTGCCTACAATCAAGGCAAAACCTGCAGGTCAATTAAAAATTAATAAAAGAAATAAACTGAAAAATGCACAGATGGCAAAGTAGAAGAACAGTCTTTCAAGCATTCATTTTACAGATTAGTAATGCTTTAAGAGGTCTTACGTTTTATAAAATATTCTACCAGGAGCTTTGCTTGAGCAAAGGGCAAGTCTGACTATTATCTCATACATTTTATTTATTACAAATTCACCTGGTACAATCAAGTCCTAAAAATCATAAGATAGAGGGAACGTCCTATTACTATGCACTGTATATCAGAAAAAGTGGATTATTTTGTAGTTACAAGAAGATTTAACAGATTAAACTATATAAATGACCAAAGAAATGCAGTATCAGGTCTGTATTTCCTCTAAGCCCAGCTTTCTTACATTTCAGGAAGGACAGGCATTTTAAATATTTACAGGTGGGCTAAGACAACATGCCATTAAGTATATTCTTAAAGTTAACTCTTTAAACTTTGAAAAAGAATTAACGCTACGATGTTGCAACGGCCGCTGGGGTCTGTTAGGCTGACCCTGGGATGCCGCGACCTTCCCAGAGAGAGAGGTCCCGCAAGGGACAGCTTCCTAGGGCTCTCGGGCAGTCCTTTGGCCGCCGGGATACCTCAGCAAGGGGACAGCCTGTGGCTGTCAGCGATCAGCTCTTGGCAGTGATTTCGGCTTGGTGATTTCAGCTCTGCCTTGCGAGGTAATCCCAGGCTGACTCAGAGACAGAGACAGGAGCGTTGTGTGGCGGTTCCACAGAGCCTTTATTGTCCAGCACTCTGCAAAGGGAGCCAAGAATGGCAGCTCCTTCCTGAACCAGGCAGAAGCCGTAGTTTTATAGGAGAAAGTGGGGGTGGTACCAAGGGGAAAGACCAATGGGTTACAAAGGATTTCCATGTGCACCAAAGCACGGTGGGATCTCACCCTAACCAAGAGAACTGCTCTTTCCAAGCGGTATCTTTCCCGGAGACAGCTGAGGTAAGCTTAACACAGCCCACCCAAGGAACATCTCCCCAAGGGAGAGACCTGGCAAGCCCGTTCTCCTCCACAGGATCTCACCCTAACCAGAGGGCTGCTCCTTCCAAGGGGCATCCCTCCAGGGGACAGCAAAGACAAGTCCGTCACAGCCCATTCAAAGTACATCTCTCCAAGAGAGAGACCTGGCAGGCTTACCCTCCTTCACACTATGAGTTACTTAAAAACCTGTGTCTTCCAAAACTCTTCTTCCAGTCAGTTCAGGTGATATAGTTGTTTTAATCACTTTTATCTTCAATTCTGAAGCGCCATGAGCAGTACTACACAGGCTTAACTAGCCAAACTTATTTTTAAACCTAGACAAATTTCTATCTAAACCAAACTCTTGCATCTTAATAACAAATAGTAATGCACTAAATGCTTCCAGAAAGTTATTTTAATTCAATTTAGTAGATGATGGTTTCATTTACCAAGCTCCAGTATACTGTTGAAAAGGAACTTTAAGAACCAGAACTATTAGCTATCTTAGTGCCTTCTCAGTTCATGACTTACAAAAAAAAAAAAAATCATCACTACATATTTACATTTAAAAGCCTTAAGAAATTTATAAAATTTCATTCTAAAATGTTTCATTACCTCTGATGTCCTGAAATAGGGCAAAATAGAAATTTTCTCATTTTAATTACAAATAGAAAAAGCATGCTAATTAAACCTAAGATCTGTTATTCACTGAGAACTAGTAGTAAGGAGTTGATGATTTCTTGTTTTAAAGTAAAAACGTGAGACTTTAGAATTATTTAGTGCTACACAATATTGCAGGGATCTGCATGCACTGCAACTGTATTGTCTCTAGAAAATGCAATTTCCTGTTTGAAACAAAGCATGCCAAAAAGTAACCATCCTTTTCAGATACCTTTATATGGAATCTTGGAGTAAAGCAGTAAATTATCTGAACATGTGACTATATCCAGTACTCCTGTACTGCAGAGGCTGATGAGAAGTTTCTCTGTAACACTTTCAAATCTCTGGAAGTGCCATTAGCAAGAACAAACAACCCCCCAAATACGTTCAGTCTGAATGCATAGGAAGCCTTTTTCTCACTTCTTACCTCAAAGCTTTCTGATCAAAATACATAAAAAGTTCCTTTCCCAATGTCTCCACACCCCTGTAAACATGTCCAACAAGGAAATCATGACCAGAGATTCTCTCTTTACTTGCCGCAGTCTGAAAAATGAGTACACACACACAAAGATTAAAGAGAATTTATACTGCTTTGATTCTAGCATCAGTACACATTCAGTATGAACTAATTTTCCAACTTGGACAACATTAACTATTTCCTCCTTAAGCATTCTAGCATTCTACCAAAAACAATAGGACTATTAACCCAGGAAACAGTCACTATTGCTAATGCTATCATAACTTAGCTCAATTTTTTTCCTAATTGAAATCATACATCATTTTTATCAGGGAATTTTATGCCTTTTCCTTCAAGTCATGAATTTATAATAAGGGTTTCAGACTGGTGTAAAGTAAACAGGTACAGTTTGAATATTAAAAACATGTTAGAGTGTCAGTTCTGCCATGTGCAGATCTATATCCTTCTCCAAATGTTAATAATAGGCTTTCAGTATTTTGCATGGTGCATTGTGTATTACAGAAAAGCCTCTGCTGAGCCCACAGAGATATCTCTCTCCTACTAGTTTAAAGTCTAATCTCAGAAGCAGGTGAGCAGCAGGTGGGACACTACTAGAGGACAAGATTATTGTGAGATTGAAGCAGTGGTATTTTTTTTTGTTTAGCACATGAAAATACACTGAAATTATAAGGGATGTCTACAGATTATCTGGTCCAAACACCTGGTCAAAGCAGAATACACTCAGGGTAGGGAGCCCAGGGCCTTGTCCAGTCAAATTCAGAGCAGCTCCAGGGAGGGACACTCCAGTCTCTTTGGGCCCTTGTTCCATGGCTTGACTATTGTTGAGGTGGAAAATTTTTCCTAATACCTAATGAGAATTTCTCCTATTGCCACCTGCATCTACTGCTTCTCCCCCACTATGCACCTCCAACAGGAGTCTAGCTCTGTCTCCTCCATATCCTCCTTACAGGTAGCTGAGGAGAGCAATAAAATCCCAGTTCTATCAGCTTCTCCTTGTGCACTACGTGCTTCAGCCTGCTAATCATACCAGAGAACTCGCTCTAGTATGTTATTATCTTGTTATTACTGGGGAGCTGGAAACCCAGGTGCAGCCTTGCAAGTGCTCATAAGAGGTAAGAATCACTCTCCTCAACCTGCAGAGACCAGCATGGGGCTGTCCCTCTTCCTCAGGAAGGGAATGCTAGTGACTCAGCTTTTGCAGGACCCTAGGTCCTTTTCTGATGCAGAGCCATTTTCCATCTGAGCAGCAGCCACGACTGTGCCTTTCCATGACACACTTCTGCTCCAAGTGCAGGATTCTGCAAGTCCTGCAAATGCTGAACTTGAGTTTCTACCAGCCCATTTTTCTCAGTCTGGGAAGGTCCCCCTGACTAGCACCCCAAGGTCCATCCAGACCCTGCTGGAAACTACGAGCAGCAGATTCACTGTCAGCATAGCCCTAACTGAAAGGCAGATTCACATACCAGTGCTTCAATCGCAGCACTCAACTTCAACGCAAGTATGTATGAAAGCAACTCTGGCAAATCAGCAAGGCTTCTGCTAGTTAGTGACATTTCAGAGCTACTCTCTATGCAATCTCCCACTGTATTATTAACTTGAAATGATATACATTTAGAGCATTTTATGGTTATTATTCTGTCAAGTAGGAAAATAAAAATATTTCTTGCATAACATCACTTTCTTTGTCTGCTATCAAAATATTAAGAAAGCAAAATTTTGCTCCCACGTACACAGTTTATGCTTTCCAACTGGAGTCTGTTGCTGTGCAACAAAGTTTATTTTAGCTCTAAGCTACTCAGGTTTGTTTAAATTAAACCATAACAAGAAATGACTGAGATGGAAAACTCGTCTTTTCAAATATTTGAAGTTAAATTCATACCAGTTTGGTATCAAGCAAACCATTACAGTCATCATAGTACAAACTCTCCTGAACAGTCTCATCTTCAGCAGCGGCCACGGCTTTGGCCATGGTTAGCAGTCCCTGTGAAATCTAAAAAGTCCAAGACCCTTAGGATGGTCATTTTCTAATAAACAGAATCTGCCCTCAGGTGACTTTTACTGCACAAAGTGATGAGCACCAATCAATTTGAGGGAGTGAGATTTCTTTTTGAAACCTTAGGAGCATAACTCCTTCAAAAATCTGTCCTAAAAGATGTTACCCTATAAAGACTAAACTTAAGACATATCTTAGACAGATATATCTTCAACGACGTTCTTTTCTAAATTTTTTCATTGAAGTACTATCTTACTGTGCCTTAATCACAAACTCCTACACTGCTTTATACATACTGAAAGTGGATAAAAATTCCCCAACTTTCTGCCTGGAGGCATCCAATATACTTACTTGGGACACAAGCAACACACAGCCTCTTACAGATGCGTAAAACCAGGCATGGAATAAAAGATACCTTAGCTAGCTGTGTATTCAAAACCAGAGGACTGTACCTCCACGCTCATCAGCCAAGGCCTGCTTACTGACAGCCTGATTTCTCCATGTGCTATGAGTCTCATGAGTCCCAGCAGCTTTATACTAGTGAACTATTTTATGCTGTCAATGAAAAGATAAAAACTAGTAGGAAAATTATATAGTGTGTACACTGAAAACAGATGGTGCACTCTTTATTTAAATTCTTGGTCTAAATAAAATTGTTCAAAAAAATAACTATAAAAACAAAAGTCCCCGTTCTGCAGGTCAACGTGTACCCTTCTCATGTTTCACACAGATTAGAATCATAGCGTGGTTTGGTTTGGAAGGAACCTGAAGATCATCTAGCACATGCAAAGACTGAGGAGCTTATGAACAAATAAAACTAGTAATAATTTTCCTTGTATTTAACGTTTCGTCAAGCAACATGGTATTTTGAAATTTATCCTAAGTGAACACGAGTGATTCTAAAAGCTTTCCCTCATTACTTCTCAAAAATCCTGTTTCTACAGCTTCAGAATGGCCTTTACACATCTGACCTGCTGAGACCTACTATACTGATGACAGAAATATTTCATAACTTAACGGAAGAATAAAGACAGTATTGGCGGGTGACACCCACCACCACCCACGGACGGCGGCAGCCGCGGCACGGGAGGCACCCACTACCCCGCGCTGCGCTCCGTGTCCTTACACCCCAGGGGCTCCTGCCCGCTCGCTTGCTCTCACCCAAACCTGGCGGCGGACCACCGCGCACGCCCAGGCGCAAAAGCTCTGGGCCCCCGCTACCCGAGGCGGCCGCCCCGCCCTGTCCCGGCCGCCCTG
>WEIT01018365.1:19910-31926 GCA_013389985.1 Dryoscopus gambensis
CTCCACCATGGCCGCGAGCGGCCCGCGCCGCCTCCGCCCGCCCTTCGAATCTCCCGCTCGCCTGAGGGCGGAGCTGCCGCCCCGGACACCGCCCCACACAGGCGGCACCGTGCTTCCGGTTTGTTTCCTTCGGAACGGCAGCTTCTGCTCCTCGCTAACACCTCATTGGCTCCTGCCGGCTCCCTGGTACTGTCTGAAACGCTCGCAAGTGCATCTTCTTTCAAAACTTAATCCACAATCAGAAATTAATTTCAGCTTTTAAAAAGTCGGTATAAAATAATTTTTTGCAGTCAGTCCAGGTTTGTAGGAGTAAAATGCTCCTTTCCCCGCCACATTCGAAGTAGGAAGAGGCATAATAAACTCCACGAGCTCTAAGAAAATTGAGAGAATTTGCATTGCAAGGTAGAATATTGGACACCATTTCCTAATTCCCAGATCGTGAGGCAATACTCACACTTGTTGAAAACTCTCAATGTTATTTCTTGTATACACAGTCTATATCCACTCTTCTATCTGCATTCAATCAGAATGTAGATTTTCCTAAAAGAATAATATTTTTTTACATGAAGGGAAGTGGATAAATCAGGCTAAATTATGTGCACTGAAATAAAATGTAATTCACATTTTCTACGGAAGCTAGGGTGTTCTACCCTTGTTGCAAATGCCTTTTTTCTTTTTCTCCGTGGTGTTTTTGCTGTGATCTTTTAATATCAAGACAATACAGCAACTTTTAGCCAGAGAATTAAGCTCACCAGTTAGAAATCAGATATGTTAATAAATGGTATGTGACAGTGACTTTTCTGCTGCTCTAGAATTCTGCCTTGCTGTTCTTTCAAGCAATTAGAAATTGATACATAACTCAGGTTTCTATATTCATATCTAAGTACCTTAAAAGTACAGATAATAGTTCCTGTTACTTGGCAGTCAAATATAATGTTTTGCGTAATAAGGGGTTTCATAGCTGGATATTTTTCAGTAGATGGTTTCTACAGTGTGGTACAGCAGATTGGGTTTTCAATTCCACATCTAATTCTGCAGATGAATCAGAAGTTCCAAAAGTAACCATTAATTAGGTTCTCTAATCATTTTTCCACTTATGTACATACATTTTAACCAGAGATTCTGCATTAACATACCTTTTGCATGCCCATCTATTCCAGTAAATGTTGAATTCCAGGTACATACAATCTATTGTTGCTCAGATTCATATTGAAGTGTTTAGTGGCAACAAACATTCGGGAGTTTCTTTGCTTTAATAAAAACATTTAATAATATATTTGCAACAAAGGGAAGAGAGATAATAACACTGTAAGATACCCGTCTGACAGTTCCATATTCTGAACCAAATGACCAGTGCTGAAGTCTAAGTCAGGATGGGTTGTAGATAAAAGTACCTAAATGACAACAGCCAAATGAAAAACCGTTGTTGGGCAATAGTATTGCTGATGCAATTTTTTAGTGATCTAATAGTGTAGCCAAGTGAGAAATATATAACTGTTTGTGTTTTACAGTGTTCCAAATAGAATAGTCCTAGCTGCTTTTGTGAATGTATTTCCTTGAGCCAAGAAATCTCAATGGCTGCCATTCAGTTTCAACACTGAAGTTCCCAGGCTACAAGAAAACTTTTAAATATAAAAAACTAAAAACTTCATTAAATTTATTTCAGAGTTCTGTATTAGAATTTAACATTTCTTGGCAGTTAATTCCACCAATAGTTGTTCACATGTTATTTTGATTTTGAAAAATCCAATATTCACAAGAATCTCTTCTACGGGTAATTAAAAGTGCAAATTTCAGAAAACAAACAAGCAAATAAATCTCACTCAAGTATAAGTTCAACACTTTTTACTTCCTGTCTGCCTTTGCATCAACAGAATCAAACTATTCTACTGTACAATTGATGTAGCAAATAAGACAAGTTATCTGCAGTGAAAGGTAAAATCTATTTTTAAAATAAAAATTTAGTAAATCTACATATGTTCACAAATTTGTCCCCATTCTTGGAGCTCTGTGCACAGCTGCTTCTGCTATTTTTCCCAATGGTGTTTGCAGACATCGTTTCTTGATTTGTTTTGCATTTTCATATTTACCTTCAGATAACAGCATAAAACAGAACAGCGTGCTTAGAATTGGACACTTACATTTTGGTATATTACTGCAGTTGTGATCTCATTAGAAAAAAAATTTAAACTAGAAAAATACATTTCTTTCTAAAACTTCAGGCTTCCCAGAATTATGAAAAGGATGCAATTCTTTTTTAATTCAGTTTTCCAGAATTTATATCGAAGCCCTGATTCTCTGCCTTGTTGTCCCAGTCCATGTAACAGGACATTTGGCATAAAATTAATGTGGCCAGTTTGCACAAGACGAGCTACCGACATCCAACTGCTAAAACTTTTTAGTTTATGCATATTTTCTCCCTTGAATTAATATCTTAATTTTAAGACATTTGTGCTCAGTTTAAATACCTAAGTTAAATGTGGAATTAATAGAGCTTTGAAAATGGAATATTCCTTGCTTTGGCAAGGAATATTATCATACGGTAAATACAGACCAATTTAAATATAGTCCAACTTAAATATCATTTTAGGTCAAATGGTAACATTGCATTTTTCTGAAGGCAATGCAAGAGAACAGAAATATGCAGAGTACAAGCACACCCTGTTCAAACTCAGCAGTTCCAAAGACCATCAGCAATGAGATCCTTGCTGGGGCATAGGGGTTTTTTTTCCCTTCTACTGGCTTGTTGAAGTATTTACTGAACTATAAAGATATGCCCTTTATGGTGACAAAATCTTGGATAAGAATTAATAATCAGTGGGTGACTGATGTGTTTCATGGTTGCCAAGAGAGTTAATGTGAACAGTTCAGCACACTCAGAATTGCTCATCATGTAATCCCAATGAAATCCTTTCTAAACCTTTTAAAAACATTCCCAAATCCTTCAAAATTAAGTCTCTTAATGCAATTATTCCAAATAGTTGCACTGTCCAGGGAATGTGTTCTGGTTATAAATTCCTGGTCTGCCAGTGATTTTTGAGGGTCATGCATAGTTGATATGGACACATAGTTAAATTATTTCTTGTCAGTTATCTGAAACTAAATAATGTCTTGAGTGTTTGGATTCTTTTATTGGTAGAGAGGCCTTGCTTTCCTTTACAAAAAAGCCCATACCACTGTAGCTTTGTTTTTACAGCTGCAGTTATTGTAAAGGCAGAGATCAAGGAGGTTCTTTGGAAGCTGCAGTGAAGTATCAATATAGAATTATTAACCAAGTTGTGAATAACAGCTTTACTAAGAGAGTTTCTTGCATTTTATTTCATTGATTCCACCATAGTAAAATGCTACAACTTTTTCAGTGAACACAGAGGATGTATTCAAACTGGAGTAATTAATGGATTAATGGTTTGGAAGTAAAAGGGATAGTTGAGACTTAACAGTTCTGTCCTAATTTCTGCCTATTGAAAACTGGTCACAGATAAGCATATTCTTAGGGTTCCAACTCATATACTAAAGAAGAAAGAAAAATAGTTATAGAAGTACATATTGTACTATAAGTTTCCAGAGAGGACATGCTTTAGAATTAGACAGATAGAGGATGCAAATACCCCTAAACTGCTTAATTATGTGTGCAATTATATTTTTAAAAAATACTATTTTTTCAATATTGTCACAATATTACCAGGATTTCCCTGGGTAGTGGTTAAGAGTATGACAGGTTCACCTCTCAGTGAGTGGTCAAGCGTAAACAAGACACCACTCTTTTAGAAAAGATAGTTTTTTATCTCTATAGCAATCCTTGATTTCCCTAGAGATGAAAAATGCAACACTTTTGAAAACCTTCTCTAGTTTGACTTGTTAGTTTTCAGTAGAGTAATTTTGCTATTTTCAGTCAGGAATTAGATGTGGATTGCTTTCAAACACCGAAGATCATACCATTTTAATTTCTTGGACTTTGCTGGGGTGGGGAGTGAGGGGGGAACGGAAATAATCTCTCTTAAATTTGAATTTTTCTACTGCTCAGACCAAAGGGTTAAATCCACAAGAAGGAGTCAAGATTAAAGAAGCAGGCAAGCTATTCACACTCCCTAAAATTCAGTCATAATTGAGGTCCATACTGTATACCTAAAGTGATGGAAGCTCTGAACTCTCTATGTAAGCAGTGGCAATAGGTAGGCGCGACCCAGGCAGTGATTTGGAGCAGGGGCCTCATTAGGTCTCTCTCTGCATTAGCCACACAGGAACAATGGCAGCTCCTTCTACTGGATACCTGCTGCGAGCCTTCACACAGCCCCCTATTCCCCTTGTGCGGAGTAAGGGGAGAGTTATGTCAGAGAACACGGTTCGGTTGTGTGCTGAGCCGGGTACTGTCTGGAAGTGCCAATGCAGTTTCCTAGATGCCTCTCTACAGTCTGGACTCATAGCAGTGAAACAGCTCCTTTAGTTAGAAATCCAAGCAAAGCAATTTTTTTTCACAGAAGAGGATGTGGCAGCTTCTTTAAGCTGCTGTAGCAATCCAATCAGCGGTGCATCCTTCCCCTGGGAAGTGGAGAAAATTGATCCTAGGGCTTTCCTGAGAAAGTATGCAGTACACTAGAAAAGACACCATTCTGAGCCGTTCCTCTTATCAGAATGGTTTTTCTTTGCATAACATACTTTGTTTTTCACTAGAGCTATGACTATCACCAAGGTCATTTAGATTAGCTTGGAATTATTGAATATAATTTTCAACATGTGAGTGCTGAACATAGACACCTCAAACTTTACGTTTTGTAATAGAATCACCTCTGGAAGGATATTCTGATCTAAGGCTGTGATCTTGCCATTAATTGTGACAGGGGGTTTTGAGATTATGAATTTAATTTTGGCTTGTTGGAAGTGAATCTGTGTCTTAATGGAGTCGTTAATGAGTTATGTTCTTAAGTATTCAGTATCCATCTACCTTTTTTTTTAAAATTATTCTTGAAATGTTTTACTAAAAGATTCCTCTTCTTTTCTCTATTAGAGTATCTAGTAACCCAGTGAAAATGGCAGTTCCTTTGGTGACATGAGATCAAGAGTCCATATGCTGCTTCAAATCATATGGAGTGCTTTGAACCTAGATACATTCATGCCTGTGTGACTATTTTAAGCCAGCAGGAGAAAGAATTGCAGAGACCACTCCAAGTGAGACTACACTCCTCACCATGTTTTTGTTCGAGTTGACCATGTAAACATTAAAAGAAATTACGTGTCTTGGAGCACACTCCAAAAACAAGATATGTAGAGATGGTTAAACAATTCCATCTACATATGAGGTATAAAGAAACTGGTATCAAGTCTTGATTTATGAGCACGTTCTAGATGGAGATAATTAGCTACAGCAGATATGTAGCTTCCTAGGAAAAGACTTGGCAGAAGGATTAGAATGTCTCCTCAGAAAGTTCACTGATGATGTGAAGCTGGGAGTTTAGTTAAGTGAGGGTTTTTTGTGTTAGAAAGCGAAACTGGAGAAAAAGAAAGATCCAAAGCTGTATTCATTTGTTCAGAACTGCTCACTGTAGTACACAAATGATGCATTTCAAATTTCTTTCCTGAATATTTCTTCTCAAAATAATATACCCAAAGGAGAAAAGATCTTTTGTAATTCTTAAATTATAGATTAGTATTGGAATAGAATTGACTTAGACCCTCTTTAAATTCAGAAATAAAATTTTTGGAAAGTAATTGAAAAAAAAAAGTTACTTTAAAAGTTTGTACTGAAAACTATAGCTCCTTAAAGGTTGTTATTCCCTTCCCAGATCCACACTCTGCTTTTAGGTACTCGAATCTGTCAGCAGAGATGCTTGTACCCATTCAGAATGGCGTAATCTAATTTACAGTCATAGTTTAACTTCATTTGATGAAACAATATGACAGCAATGTGCAACTGCCTCAGGGTGGGACAACAGATCTTACTGAAGCTGGATATTCATCGGGTAAGTACAGACAACCTTCTTGGCAATTTATGAACATTGCTCCTAACTTTTCTGCATCTTGAGACACAGTTCAGAACCAGTAGTTTTCCTTGTTTTATTGATGGATATATGCTCCTCCCAAATTAAGTAAAAGTTACTACACTTGTCTGGAGGAGAAATGAAAACATTTAAAATTTGCAGTAGTTTATTCAAATGGTAAAGTCTTGAAGATCTTTAAGATAAACTGTCCAACAGTGCCTCTAGGCTATCTACATGCTAAAACAGATGAAAGGAGAAATATGGTACCTGGAGAGAGGCAGAAAAATTCTTTGTAGCCTTCTTGCCTATATTGCATTTATATGTGCACTGCTCTGAGGTATATTCACTTATGCTGGATGTTTTACATCAAAGATTAACACCTCAAGGAAAAATAAGAGGAATTGGGAGAATATGATCTTGATGAAGAATTTACCATATTTTCTTCAACTTTAAATGCTATACTTTAATACTGTGCTGGAAAATATTAGGATAATATTCGTTCAAAAGCATAGATAGTATTAGAAAATTTATGAAGCTCTAAGAACAAAATAAATAATATTTGCTGGGCAAAATACAAGGAGGGTGTCCTTATTCTGGACAGGAGAGGGTTAATTTTTGCAGTAGCTGGGAGAGGGCATGGCTAGGACCCACAGGTCATTCTGTACCACCTCAGGTCATTGCCAGGAGTGGGGAAAATGGACTCTTCCGGGGAGAAGGGCTCCTAATGCTCGCATAAACGTGGTGCCAGTCCCGGGCCCGAGGGAGCAGTTGGGTGGTGCAGGTCCCAGGCCAGGGAGAGTGCTCAGGCTGACATGGCTGCAGTCAGGTTGAGCGTCGCGGTGAGCATTTTTGCATGTGAATCACTTTCTCTCTTGTACACTTTTGCTTTTAATATTGTTGCTGTTACTGATTGTTTTCTTATCTCATTGCTGTTTCCAGTAAATTGTTATCTCAGTCCAGGCATGATCTTTGCCTTTTGTGCCTCCAATTCTCCTCTCCAGCCCTCTGCAGAGTGGGAGGGGAGGGAAACGGGAAGCAAGGGAGCAGTACATGGTTTGGGGTGTCTCAATGAGAGTACTAAATTGGAGGATAACATTCTTAAACCACGAAAGAGGAGCATAGCAGAAATGTTGCTTTGTCCTAGTGTAATAAGCGATGTACAGTTTGTTCACCTAAATCTTGTGAAAGCTGAATAAGAGAATAATAAAATATAGGTTTTACATCCGCTGGTGACAAGATGTTATGCGAAGTAGTGTTAAAATAGAGTATAGCTAAATAGAATTAGAATATGTTATAACCCTAAGACTTCTTGTAGTGGAACGTAGAAATAATAATACAGTAATAAACANCAATGAGTTTGTACTTTTTTTGTGACACAAATAGTATGATTCCTAGTACCTTGCTGTAAGCCTTTATCAGCCGCATGTATATATGCAGTACTCCATTTTAATTAGCCTGAAGATTCAAGGCTTAGAAGGAATAGCAGGGGTCTCTAATTATCTTCCCAAACTAGTGATCTGCCCAGAAAATGAGGAATGAATAAGCATTAAGCAGTCAGAGGCCAGTACTTAATCACAGAGAGAAGCAGCAAGAATGGAAGATAAAGAAATGCAATTTTTACTGAATTGGCAGGGCCCTGAAAATTACCTAAAATAATCCTTCTTTAGTAAAACACACCAATTCTAGATATAGAGATTTATTATTTATTCTTATCAGTAACGTTTGACTAGATATTTTAGAATATTTTTTTCTCGTCATATCTGTTCCATACTTCTGATACTTTTATTATACATGTGTCTGTTTAGGCATCAGTAGCATTTCTTTAAGGACTCTTATGAGAATAATGTTTTCCAAGCATTGTTTGTAATTTTTCAGTCCAAGTTTCAAGGAAATAAAGACTGTTCTTTCCTTCCTTTGAAAAAAAAAGATGACATTGGGATTTAAGTCATTGCTATTCACAAACTGGCCCTGACAAAAAAGGCTGAGGATTATCTCTTTAGCAACTTTTGAATCAAAGCTGCATTATTGATATGAAGCTAAAAAGGCTTTGCAATTCTTTATATAATTAAAAGCAACTGTTATTATGGAAATTTTTCAGAACAGCTGTTGTACTGGAAGAAAGGTTAGACTCTTCTCTATCAGTAATCCCTTTAAATCTCTGACATGATTCATTGCTCCTCAGACAATGCCAGTGAATTAAACAAAGCTGGATGCCTTCCATACATATATTTATTACTTGCAACCCTATCAGCAGGAAAGAATGCAAAACAGAACTCAAATTGGCTAATGAAAGTAATGTGAATGTCCCATTTTATGAACTTCATTTCTGTTTTTGTTTTCCAAAGTACTCACTTTACCCAGAAGTGATGTCCATCTTCCTGACTGTCCCAAAGAGCTTACAATCACTACTTTATTCTTGAGCCTCAGTAAAGGGTAACAATTTGGAAGGAAAGGATAGATCTTGCTGAGTTTGGTAAAGGCTAGAGAGAGTTTTGATGTAGGATAAAAAGCTTTAGCTCTTTATGAATTTCTGCCTGTCCTTGTGGAGATTCGAGAAAGATTTTTTCTCCTGGCTGGAAGGAAGCAGCATATCATTACTGCAGCTGAGGTTTTCATTTCATTCCTGGCTTTCAAGTCAGGAAAGCAGAGAAGGACCAGCCAAGATTTTTCTCTTTTTTTCTCAAGGGGTTAGAAGGAAGCAAAAAAAAAAAGAAAACAAATGTGGGCCTCAAAGAGGAGAATTGGTAAATGACTTTCTGAGTTTCAGAGTGAATAGATGTAGTGTATTTTGTAGACGTGAGGAAAGTCAGAAACAAAGAAGCCTGGGCTTGTACAGAAGCGGGAGGATGCCTGTTTTTCAAAGTGCAGCTATTGGGGTAGAATAACCCCATGCAACAAGTGCTGGCCGGGGGTTTGGCAGCGGCAGGATGGCTCTGCAGGCTCTGCAGGCGGCCCGCGGCCACGGGGAACGCGAGCCGGCAGCGCGCCCGTGTGGCCACGCGGGAGAACGGCACCCGGGGCTCCCGCGGCTGCGGCACGGCCGGCAGCGTACCGGGAGCCGTGGGTTCTGCTTAGTGAGGTCACCGGGAACCGTGGGTTCTGCGAAGTTGTGCCGCACGAAGCCCTGGGTTCTGCTTAGTTATGCCACAGGAAGCCACACCTGGACTCCAATGTGTAGCTTTGGATTTCTCAGCACAGGAAGACACTGACAAACGAAAGTGAGTCCAGCTGAGCTCCACCAACATGTTTAGGAGGCCGGAGAACAAGCTGGATGGCAAGAAGCTGAGAAAGCAGTGTTTGCTTAGCAGAAGAGAAAGGCAAGGCTTTCTATGCTTCTCTGATTTCTGTCTTCACCTGCTTAAGAAAAAGGAAATTTGTTAAGGATGCAGAGGCTCTTCTCAGAGGCTCACAGCAAAAGGACAAGAGGCAATGCAAAACATTCAGGAATGGAAATATTTTTATATATATATATTAAAAAAAGATAAATTCATGAAAAGAGGTTAAGAACAGGAGTAGATTGTCCAGAGTGCGGGTGAAATCCCCACCCTAAGAGAGTACGCTTGGGGCAAAACCCTATGGCACCTGATCTCACTTTGAATATTGCGTTGCTTGGAGTGGGACTAGCTGAGCAGAGGTTTCTTCCAATCTCCTTGTTTCCCATGAGGCTAAGATCTACACTCTTCATCAGCCAGATTGGTCATGCTGTGGTTTTGAATCCTGTGTGAAATTCTTTATTACTCAAACAAATTCCAAACTGTATTGTGCACATGCTGCCAACTCAGACTTTATTTATTTTTTCTTCTCCTGATAATGAAATACTGTATCTAAGAGCTGTTGTCAGAGGACTGTCAAAAACAGTTGCTGATTAAACTGGTACAGCAGTAAGAGGTGGGCTTCTGCGCAAAAAAGTTTACTCTGATTTGTAGAGAGAAGGTTGCATTGGCAACAAGGTTATTTGGCAGAGTATAACCTGATAGAATCTGAGGAGGAAGAGGTTTGACAGGAGTACTGGAAAGTTCAAAAAGGACAAAATCTTGCTTTAGGATGCACTTTTTCAGTGTAAGGTTTGGCAACACGCAATACTATGAATGATTTATTCCTTTTGCCTTCAGGTATTTTGAACTCTCTCTACTGTATTTCAACCTTTGGCTTTACTTTCATTGTGCTGATTTGTGGTGATACTGGTGAGATTTTTTTATTTAGAGTGTGGCCTATCACAGACAAAGGAGGGTTGTTGATAAGTAGTTGTGGACTCTTCTCTTACCCATCTTAAGTCAGATCTGATGTAAAAAAAAAAAAAAAAGAGGCTGTATAAATCAGTGAATAAAACCTATTACCTACTGTAATAGGTTTTAGACACTGGAGTAACAAGGGAAAGATTAATGTTGGTTAATACTAAATAGGATCCAATGAAGAAAACTGAAAGAACTTCATAAAATAAAACAAAGCCATTTATATCCACATGAATCATATCTGAATCATGAAATTACCCATTAAGAATACCAGCTGCAGTAATCTTGGGTTTAAGCAGACTGATGTTTGAAAGTGTAGGGCCCCTGGACTCTTTTTGTAATAGTGGGAAGCTTCCACATAGAGATTATATAAACTATTTATACAAATAGAATAAAAACTATTGAAACTCACAGTGACCACTAAATGTCTTATTTTAAATTTATTTTTTCAAAGGGGGAAAGATCTTGCTTTGACCATCTGTATGCTGATTTGCCAGTAAGGAGTAAGGAGATGACACAGAGATTCAAACACTAAAAAACCACCAGTAAGCTGGTGATACCATGTAAGTAACAACATGACATAGATCATTATCTTGGGTGGAAAATTATTCAGAGAATTCTCCATCTGTAGAAGTCTCTGTACAAAGTAATTTAAATACAGTTCAACTTCAGGTAAATAGATTTTGCTATCAAAGATTCAGAGGAAGCTGATTTTCAGCTTAATATGCTGTGGTTTGGGAGCACTTCCGTCAAATAGGTTGCTTTCTTTTAGGAGTTGGTGGTTTTGTGTCTTCNCTTTGTGGTTTTTTTTCTTTTTTTTTTTTTTTTTTTTTTCCTTTAACCTGAGAGTTTGCATCTCTCTACCTCTGTTAATTTAGTAGGTCTTTTCAAAAAAGTAGAAATGTGCTTCTATGAAGAGCATTCCCAATCATCTGGTTGCTGAACTGTCTCTCAGGTATCAGGAACCAAAAAGTTTAGATCTCTTCTCTAGAACCTTGTCAACACTCTTCATTTTCTGGCTTGCAGCAAGAAGCAAATAAAGTCTGTGAAGTTTTCCTGTAATTGGTGTATTATGTTCCCTGTGGATAACATAGCCAAGCAGGTGGGCAGCATTCTTTTACATCAGCTGTGTCATCCAAGCAATCTCCAAACAAAGGATNNNACAAAGGATATGATGAATTATGTTGTGAGGAGAAATGTCTGCCAAGACACCCTGGGATTAGTGTTAGAACTGGTTTTATTTAACATCTTCATTAATGATCTGGAAGAGGGAGTAAACAGACCATTAATTGAATTGGCAGATATTACACAGAAATCACTCTAGGATCGTAGCTAGACTAGAAATAAAAGCAGACTAAAAACAAAGACAAGTATTAAGAAGATAAGAGAATATGTGCAAACGGTTTCTCCTTGTCTGCAGCCACATTTGGGTTATTTACAGGTTATGATTGCACATACTTTGTATGATCCACACACTGAAACGCTGTTTATATTGCAATGAAACACTCAGCAGCTTGAGAGAAGTAACAGCTACGTAAGATACCGGGTTTCCTTTTTAGCAGGGGTAAGGGGCAAGGTAGTAGAAACAGTGTGGTTTGGTTCTTACTTGAACAGAAGAGTGAACTACAGTACTCTTCAGGCACAAAGTCTGCGCACGTTTACCTGTCAGTATCAGTATACCTTTTATCAGTATAGTAATTGTAATCATAGTCAGTCTTGAAGTGAAAAAAGCTGGCTAGCATTTGACAGAGCCCTCTACACACATCCCAACTTGATACTGGTGACTACTTTCTTAAATTTTTCAGGTCA
>WEIT01018368.1:1867-17967 GCA_013389985.1 Dryoscopus gambensis
TTGTATTATTTTTAATTTCTCATAGATCCAGTTACCTTCAGTGACTTAATAAACATATGCTATTTATATTTTTATAAGAGCACTCTGAAATCTCTCTTTCATTGTTATATAGCTGCCATTTTCAGTTGTTCCAATCAGAAGCTTACAGTAAACAAAATTATAAATTCCAGATGGCCTTGCAAAGGGAAAAAAAGTGGAAATCTTTGTAAAGAACCAGAAGTGCATCTGAATCAACATCAGAAGTATTTGATGAGAAAGCAATATTGTTATAGAAGTATGCTGCTCTTTTCCTAAGAAGATGATGTAGTGAAAGCAAGTATTTTTACCTTATAGTTTGGGCAACACAACATTTACTCACTGAGTAATACTATCAAGCAAGTGATTGTAAACTTTTTTAATATCCTGCTTTTACCATCACTATGGAAGTCAAACAAAAAGAAAGAGGAACAAAGTTGCACTGTACATCAAGAACAGTTGCTGTGAAGTACAGGAAGAGGCAAGATGAAGATTTGTTAAAGAATCCTGGAAGAAGATGAAAAGAGAAAACCAGGGTATATTATGATAGAAGTTTATTATAGACTAGCTTTTTGGGTGGAGAGAAGTCGCGTTTTTTGATCGCACAAGGGAAGCATCCAAAGGGACAGAACCTGATGGCTTTAATTACTTCTTGGAATTAATTTTTTTTCTGTTGGAAAATAAATAGAAGAAGGAGACAGTCCAACAAGTTCTTGGAATATGCTGGGGACAGCCTTTTCTTCAGAAGGTAAAGAAAACCATTAAGGGAGTGGCTATTTTAGATCTGCTGACTAGTAGGGCACGAGCTGGCTGAGAGTGGAAGGCAATCTAGGTGAAAGTGAACTCCATCCTTTAATAATCTCTACCACAAAAAGGGAAAGAAGCAAAATCGAATTATGGTTTTTTTCCCCCAAAAACAAAACCAAAATTTTACGAGCTCCAGAGACTGATAAGCAAGGTTTCTTAGGAAGACTGTTTAATTAATGAAGGAATGCATGAGAGCTTGTCCGTTTTAGTCACTGCTGGAGTCAGTTCTTAATTACCCAAGGTAAAAGGAATAATATGAATTAGGCAAAACCAGAGGATAAAACAAATTAGTCTGGGTACATTATTCTGCAAGACTCTACTCAGTACATTTACCTTTGAAAGGCTTATGAACAGATTTCCATAGAAAGAACAGCAACAGAGAGGAGTCTGATGCAAAGAGCTTATGTTTTGTAAGGCACCGTTTTCTACCAGTCTCCCACAAGAAACGCTGAGGGAAGGCAGGGCTTCCTTAAATCCCAATTCCCATAAACCGTCTGTCATCAGCAGGTGACTGTATTATTACACACATTAGGAGATTATCCCAATACAAAAGAAACTGCTGAATTCACACACACACACACACACACACATACACACACACACCCCCAGGCAATTTCCTTGATTTTTATGGTTTATCTAACAATCAGACCTTTGCGTTGTACATCAAAGTATAAAATTATGTGGCCTGGTCTCACTCACTTTCAGAAGCTTCATTTAAAAGGTTGTAAATGTTCTTAGTACAAATGGATTGGTTCCAAGTTAGAGAAATGACACCCCAACAGTTTAATTTAGCCATAAGTATGAACAAATCATTCCAAAAGAAGAACTAAATGCCAGCTCGGAGCTTTCTAAGTAACAGCCGAATCCTGCTATTCTTTCCAGTGAAAAATACCAAACCTCTACTTGCTTTTCTAGAAGTCCTTGCAAGGAGCTAATATACAAGACAGCAGTAGAGTGAACAGCAATTTTTTCTGTTGGAAAGCCAGTTCCCCAGCTAGCTCTACTATATTGGAATGTCATTCCAGCACAGTAATGTGCCATTTTGCTGTTTTGTGAAGACCTGAGATCTTTTTGTAGGATGTGTCAACAGTATCAACAGAACTAAGATGCTGAATGAGACCAAAAGGGATGTTTGGGGTTTGTGTTATTTGTGTATTCAGCTAGAGACCAGTGAGTCTTTTCAAAATGCAGAAATTAGTAAATGAGATTTGCTGGCTTGAGAAGACTAGACAATAAATGTATTTGTTTTAAAGACAGAATATTTTAAGCCTTCATCAAACATATTCAGAGGAATATTAGTTCCACAATGAAAAAAAGAAGCAACTTTTTCAATTACTGGCTTGCTGAGTACTTTCGTTAATGTGGAAAAACAGTATTTCTCTCTCCATGGAAAGATTACAATAAAGACAAGAATTGCATTGCACAACTTTGTCTGCAATCTGAAATTAGGTTCTCACATTAGAACAGGAGTAATTAGCATTTTCCCTAGCTTGCTTGCATGCAGTAATACTGCTGCCAAGCGAATGAGTAACACTACATGAGCTAAATGAACACTAGAAACAAACGTGTAGTCATTCTTCCTTCTCTGGGAAAAAAACTTACACGGTAAGGGAAGAAAACAGTGAGGGTTAGGTGGGGAACTGTAGAAATGTAGGTGCTGTTCCTTTATTGTTTTGGCTTATATATTTTTTATGAACAAAAGGAAAAAGCCATATGGTTTGTGAGAGCTTGTGGAAGATCTCCCCAAGCCATTTTCTTTGTTGTCTCTTCACGCCAGCTATAGTCATTACGTACCTTCCTTATTTCCACACATGTTATTAATTTGAAAAATTTCCAGTAGTTCGAACACAGGTGTTTCAAAGGAATATTAAAATTATGCCTTGTGTTAACTTCTGTTTTCAGAATAGACATCTTCATGATATATGTAAGTGTGTTTGTGTATATCTACATTTATATAAACACACGTATTTAGTTTTCTCTTACCTTTCTAAGTGCTGCTGGTAATGAGGCAGTAGACATTGATATAGCTGGGAGGGCGTAAGAGTGGGGACAGATTACTGATGGTGTTTGGTTCTCCTGAACAGTGTAGTGTCTGCCTGATACATCATAGTACCTGCAAGGAGAGGAAACATTGTTCAGTTACTGCACCCTAGCGAAATAAAGCCTGAGTTAGTATTCGCTGTATTTCTGAGAAAACACGAAAATGTTTTCTCCTGTTGCAGTGGTTCCAGGCCTCTGGTACTTCTAAAGTTTACTGCTTTATTTTAGCCAAACTACTTGCTCCTCTTATCAGACATTAATTCATCCCACCTGCTTCAACTCTCTGAAACTAACCTGTCAGCTTTTTCCTGATAGTAAAACAACCAAAATCCAAATACAATACTCAGCAGGACAACCACATCAGAGCCACAAGGCAGAAAAATTAGTCGTTTTATCTCCTGTCACTCCACCTCTTCAGAGACAGCAGATTACAACATTTGGGGTTTATAGTTCCACATTACATCACATGTTCCATTCACTTCCCTTTTGAAAGCTGTCTCAGTAAAGAATCAGTTGAATTCTCAGAACAGATCATTTATTGGGAAGAGGCTGTCACAATCACAGTGTATACAATCTTTAAAAAAATACATTCATTTTTAGTAAGTCAGTCCTAAAACTTAAGGAACTTAATTTTGTTTATGTTTATTCTGAGGTGTCAGTTTTCAAATTCTGAATCCAAAGAATGTGAAAAATTCACTTAGATCCCTCCCAAGAGAGAAACAAAATAGTAAAAACTGACCGAGTTAGGAAATCTCTTTCACTTCACTGTCTGAAAAATTGGAGTAGCAAGAATCCAGAATTCTCTGAAGATAGTTTTATGAAAAGGTTGATAAACATAACAGTATATATATATATTTGTCCTTTAGATGATTCAACAATTGGTTAAAATTCAGCTTTTGAAAAATTGTATGTATTTTGATATTTTTATTTAAAAATTGGACTGAAGTTTTCATAGGCTCATAGGACAATTCAGTTTGGAGGGGACCCCAGCACGTCTCTGGTCCAATGTCCTGCCTGAACTGGGGTCAGCTATGGGATCACACCAGGTTGCTCAGGGCTTCACCCAACCAAATCTCAAAAATATGCAAGGACAGAGACATCACAACCTCTCTGGACAACAGAGAAAATGTTTTCTCTTACATCCAATCCGAGTCTCTCCTTTATCAGCTTTTCAGTGTTGTCTCGTTGTCCCACCATGCACCACTGTGAAAAGTCTGGGCTCATCTCCACCAGCCCCCAAAGCCGCCTCCTCTCCAAAACTGAATAAGCCCCAATTTTCCATCCTCTCTTTACAGGGCAAGTGGAGCCTCATAGGCAACCACTGTACTGATGGCCATCCAATGAACTCATCCCAGTTTGAAACACAGAGAGGTCTTTAGGCAGGAAAAATACCTTCATCAAATATTTTGCTTTCAGGGAAAAAAAAAAAAAGAAAGTCTCAAAATGTTCTTGTTTGGTTTTGTCCTTAAAATATGCATATTTTCCATTTTGGTTGGAACAAAACTCCCTTTTTCCCACAGGCTTCTTTTCCAGACTCATCATAGTGTCCCAAATCCAGGTCTGTTTGTACAGCTTTATTTGCAAATTCAGTTTTATAACTGACTTTCATATAAAGTTTTCAAAGAGTAAATAAGTGAGTAGGAAAGCCTCAGGCATAGTTATAAAGTTGTTCAGTTTATTGCATAATTGTGGTGAAAATGTTTTGACATTTTAACACATATCCCAATAAACATGTGCAATTATTTTGTTTATTTACCTATTTCTAAGGAAGAAACTGCATCACTCTTAATAGCTGGTTACCTTCCCCAGGACATAGCTGACTTTGAGCTGTCCATCTTGATTTTCATGTTCTGCTTCCACCGATAGAGCTTGCTTTTGGGGTGGTTCCACACACATTGCATATGAGAGAATTCAAAAGTCACACTAAAAAGCTGCTCAGGTAGTGCTGAAAGATCCTGTGGCACCCTACCATGTCTAAGGTCGATACTGCTGAAGGGAGGAACGGTAGGCTGGGGACTGTCAACTCCGTGACTCAGAAATGGAACAAGTGACAAGGTATGGGCAGGGGACTGGGAAGGTTCTTGGCTGAAGTCTGGATAAGAAGTCAGGGTAAGGAGGAGGAAAATAATGGCACACCAGTGGAAGTGGATGGAAGAGCCATCAACTGTTGAGGTGGCACACTCTGCAAGGGGCCACCATTCGCCATGGTGCTGGTGGGCCAGTGACAAGCATCTGCACCTCAAGTGATATCCAATGAAGATGTGTCAGAAGAATGCACATCACCAAACGCCCAAAGGAGGAAGCTCTGGAAGCAAACACTTCCTAGGTAGGAAGTCATAATATTTTGCCAGGATACCATTTGTCCTGCTGCAGAGGAGAGCTGTGCTGGTCCCCAGGCAAGCCAGCAACATCCACCTGTGAGGCTCTTGCTGGCTCCCTTCCAGCAATGAAAGCTGGACCTCCTTGGGGATATCCTCACACCTTGCCCCACGTGCCCACTCCTGATGGCCATCAGTCCCTGAGACACCATTAGACCTCAGGGCGCTGGCATGTCCACAGCGTGGTAGCCAGAAAGCTGCTGCTTTCAGAATACAGTGAAGCAGCACTGATTCTTTCAGGCACCTTTTTTTTAAAGGACACAATTTCATACCAAATTCACACTGATTTGGAGCTGACAGAAGCAGCCTGGGAGGTTTCAACCCAAAGATGTTGCACTGGAAAACAGCCAGCTCCAGATTTCCAAACAGGTGAGAAAAGATACTCTTTAAATTTCTTCACGCTTTGAGGTCTATCCTCCCAACAATCTGCTGACGAGCTGAGCTTACCAGAGCCTCCGAGAAGTTTTACTTTATGGCACTGGGAAGTTTTCCAGGGAAACGCTGCAGTACGCTTCCTGCCTGAAGGCATGGGCACACACACAAGCTCCTGAGGGCAAGACAGGGTGTGAAGGCACAGGGCTGCACCTCCTCTGCCCCAACTGCCCAGCCAAATTCTCTCCTTCCAGCCCAGATGCAGAGCAGCTCACCCCAACGCATGGCAGAGAAACTCACTGTGGGGCAGGGGCAGGTGGGGGGGACAGTCACCACAGAGAAATGGAGCCACTGTCAACCCACACCCTTGCTTTTCTCACCCAGGCATGTTTGTGTAACCATACCCACTTGCTCAGAGCCCCGAGGCTCCGGGGGGTAGAAGGTGCTTGCAACACGCTGAGCATGTTATGAAACCCTCCCAGACATTTTGCTCAGCAGTAACTCCAACAGCCCCATGCTACCTACACTGTTTCCAGCACAAATCCAAATCATACCCCCATACCTGCCATCATGAAGAAAGTTAATTCTATACCAGCCAAAACCAGCACACATATTTTCTTAGAGCTATTAGCTACAGTAATAACTAATTTTACAGTGAAGCAAAGGAAGAGCAGGTAGGAGGCCTTGGAGATTATCAAGTTTTTGGAGAGAGCATGAGGCATGAAAAGGAGGAAGGAGAAGTTCTCTAGGTATATACATCTTCTCTTTATCCGATTTATAGTAGATACTGATTTGCAGTAGAACTACTGACTGGAAAAGGAAACCATCAGATGGGAGCTGACCTGGCAGTGCCCTCTTTATGTTGCAGACCACACAGTTTGGCCCCATCACTCTTACCTCTCCATGCCTAACTGCTTAATAGCAACACAACGTTATCTTATTAACTGTCTTAACATATTGACTTAAAATATGACAATTGCAGATAATTTTGAAGGGAACTAGCCTGCAGACAAAAATATATAGGACCAATATATAAAACACATAGGACCAAAAAAATGTAGGACCAATGAGCAAACAACTCACCAACAAAAAGAAGAAAAGAGTGGGTTGCCATACATTGTAAACTAACAATGCTTACTAAACTAGCATCCTTATAAATTTTGCAGACATGGCTTCCCTCATAATCCATCGTATTCAGTCCTGAGATCCATCTCCCATCTGCTATTTTTCAGAACAGTCTTCAGTCTGCATCCAGTAGATGGTTCTTGCCTATTAATTCCCACAATCAACACAGTATGAGATCATTTTTTAAGAGAAGGCATGCATGAGCAAGAGCAACTTGGTTAAAATGAAAAGACATTTTGTTTGTTTATTCAGATCCTCTACCCAGTCTTCCCCCTCCTACACCATATCAGCACTAGAATTTTTCCCTGGGAGCAGCAAATATCAATTTGATCAGCAAAATGCCTGACTAAAGATTTACTGCAAAACACGGAACAATATGAAGTGCAGTAAGGGGCGTTTCCCTGGTTCATCCACCACCTCAATGCTCGTGACTACGATAGGTGCACCTCCACTGCCAAATAATTTACCTCCCTGGTTCACTCCCTGGTCCTGCTGCCCTTGTCAGCCGTACCGCACATGCATCACCGTCTGCTTGGACTCTCTTCTGAAGGAGACCGACTGCTTCCCTCTGAGGAAAAGCCAAGGCGCAGCTCTGTGGATGGACTGCCCTAAGGATGTCACAGCAAGGATGGGACTAGACCAGTAGTGGCTTCTCCTGCCCTCCACCATCCCAACCAGCCTCCTGTCCTCAGACAGCCTCTGTGTGCCCCACACCCCAGAGCATGCAGCATACTTCTGGCATAATGCTATAAAAACATCAGTCTCGCAGGCAGCAAAGCAGCCTTCACATTACTTCAGACACTTTGAACTGAAGCCACAAAAATATAATTATGATCTTAGAGCCATGGGGACCCAGGTCAAATGTTAGGTGGCACAAACACAAACAGTTCACTCCAGAGGCGAAAGAAGTGTGGATACATCTGTAAGGATCTCTCCTTGGGGCAGATCCTTTAGCAATGTAGACTATTTTGAACAAGGGTTTTTTAATTGTGCATTATTTGAGTTGCTGTCGTTACAGTCTTAATATATTTTGAGCATTTCAAACAGCCTGCTCTGGTAAGAAGTTTTCCATACAAAGCTTCTGCTTGTTATTCTTTCTGTCATCTTTTCCACAGAACCAGTATGCGGACTCCCTGCACAGTCTACAGCAAGCTACTTACCACATTTATATCACCTCTCCCCACTGCCTCAGCAGTCCCATTTCTGTGTCCCTGGTTATAGGAGAGCCAACTTCAGCTCTTACACAAAGTGGTTGCTACACTGGGACACCTCTGCATATAGCTACCTGCTCACACAGAGATTCAAGGAGTGAAAATCCAGAGCAGAAACACGTCTTTGAAGGGACATATGCTTGGGGGACACGTAATACATGACCTTCTGTTGTGGGAATGACAGGATGTGTGTGTGATTTTTTCAGAGAAACTGCGCATTTCAAACTTCTCCCAGGCCTTGGGACTGATGAATGGCTCTGAGCTCCTCCTTGGGCATGGCACTAAGAAGTGGCAGGGAGGCATGCACCCTCTTGTGCCAGCGCCCTGCCATCTAATGGCCAGGCTTCAGATTCACAGGTGAATCAAGTTTTACCTTTCTGCCTCCACCATTCTAGATCCTAGAGATAGAAAAGTCTGTTTAAACTACCTTAGGTCACATCTTGTCAGCACAGAAGTATTCCTACTGGCTTACTTCAAGGTGTTTTGTCATACATCTTAATAACAGGGTTAATACCTCACCTAAAAGTGCCTTTTGTTGTAGTTACTCCACACTGCCTTACTAATTCAGCCCAAATAATTCCTTCCTTTGTTTGGCAAATTCACAACATTTAAATACTTGCAGGCTTCAGCTGTATCTCTCACTCAATCATTATTTAGGATCATCTTCCCTTTTGTAAAGGAATTCCCCTGTTCTCTTCTCTGTTTCCTTCTGACAAGGCCTCTCCAGCAAAGATGTGTCCAGAGCTGGACACGATGTCCCTGCTCCACTCACAAAGAGCAGGTCTGCTGCCTCATTGCTTTGTTCCACGATACATTTGCTCACAGAAAAACTGCACAGAGCTCTTCTGAGCCACTCTAATACCACAAACTTGTCATACTTGTTGTCCACTTCCATTCCTACATGTATTTGTTTTTTCTTTCTACCGCCTTCCCAGTACAATATATTAATTTCAGGTTATTAAATGTATTTGTTTGCATTTGGCAGTTTGTTGAAGCTCTGAGCAACTGCTCATGAGATGAAATGGCTCCAAGCTTCTGGCTTTCCTGCACTTCAAACAGCATACAGCTGGAAATACTACAGTCATTAGGCCTTCAAAACATGTTTTTCTGAGTGCTAACACAGACACGCAGTGCTGCTCTCTAGCCAAATCTTTAATACAGTGAATCCAAGCAGCCTTTGGTTTCTTACTCCAAGTAATCCTTTTCCATTTTGCAAAATAAAAAAGCCCCTCCATCATAGAAATTTCCACTGTTATTAATTATGTTTAAAGTTAACTTCTTTAGCACCTCTATTAATTAGGAAAAACACCCAATAAAGATGCTACAGAAAGATGGATTATAAATCCAACAAGAAAGTTGCATTATAAGGCTATCTCCTAGATAATCTGGAAATTTAGAGAATAATGAGGTTAGATGCCCAGGAACCCTGCCATTATACAACTAGTTAAAATATTCAGGAGCATAGAGCTTGATCTGCACCAGGCTTGTGCTAGATGCTCATCACCCTTCCACTATTTTGCCTCCTGATGTTCTCAACTATGGAATTAACTGTAATAGATTTAATTTGGTATCTTGCTGTCAACTTAAGTATCTTCACAGCAACTTCACTTTTTCTCTTTTTATATCTACAAACCAGATTATTATCATTCTGTATTGATGTTACTATGAGGAAATGTATCACAAATTTCAGTTAATGTCTATCACAAACAATCACTTCTTTCTAGCTGTATTTCTAGCCCTCATTTGCATAGGAAAAATCACAATCTAACAACAAACGACAATTCGGTTTGGTACAAAATAACTGGAACATGTACTGATCCATTTTCTAAAACCTCATTTCAAAGGAAGAACACATTTTGTCATTTCATCACTTGGAGACTACTCAAATTACTAAAGCTCTTTTTTATTCTGTAATTTGAAGACCATTAACAAATTTTGTCAGTTACTACTTTTTGTGAAACTGAACTCCCTGTGCTGATAGTGATGTTAAAAAAAAAATCCCCAAACGTAGTAAAATATTAATGTAAAATGTAATCCTTTAGGCTTTTTTTGTTTGGTTGGTTGGATTTTTTTTGTTTGTTTTTTGGTCTTTTTTTAAAACTCATCAGAAAAGCTCATTTATTACCATGCAGCCACTGGGTGGCACCTCTACATAGATGCCAAGTGTGCCCCAACAAACCCATGATGCTTTCAATAATCACTCCACTCCTCCCACAGCCAAGTGTTGACATTACATCAGGTTCGTGTACACAGCCATGTTTGGGAGACAGTCACAGTTGGTTACTAAATACTGGCTTTGTAAAATATTCCTGGAATTTTCTGCTGTAATTTTTCAACTCCTAACTTTTGGGAAAAATGAATCTGTATAGAGAAACCTGTCAGGGGAAATCCGATTCTTTGAATGTGTGTAGGTATGGGCAACTTTTGATAGCATGTGAAATTGTTTTGACAAATGTGCCAGAGCAAATATAAAATGAACTTTGTTGCTTTGTAGCAATATAAAACAAATCATGTCTAATATTACAGTAGCATCCAGCAAGCCCAAGCAAAGTTAAATTTTGGTGGGCAATGAACTAATAACGTCCTTGCCCCTGAGGCCAGTTGTAACTATGCTGCACTGGACTATCTCAATGAGTGAAAAGCTCATCATACTCTGGCCTATCTTTAAAGCACTGTATAAACAATAATCACCACAATGAGTTACCTAACACAGGTAATATCTCATTTTATATAGTAAGAAGCTCAAAGAACCAGATGAAGCTGTTTGACTGAGGAGACGAAAAGCCAGCATCACTCATTTCTTTAAACACACGATGCTTGTCTTCCTTTGTTCATATTGACTCACCATGACTTGAGGAACAGAAACATCACGTTACCGCATCATTTTCCTTCTTTCTGTAGCTACATTGGGAGATACAGAAGGGTGTTTACAAACCCAGGGACATGAAAATGCTTTTGAACATACAGACTCACACTTGCAGCAAATCCCCACCTGCTGTTTTATGTGAGTTTCAGCATTTTGGTTCAAAGTGATAGCTGAAAGAAAATCAGCAGAGTTTGTGCTCTTTAAAGTTTGTTGTGAGCATCTAATAATCTGCCTTGGACTAAAGTTCCACTTTAGTGGAAACAAAGCGGAACTTTGAATAAGTCCAATTCATCTGGATAATTCTAAATACAGTGCAATTCCAGCAACAAGTAGGAAAGTCTTTAATTCTTGGGAAAAAAAGTTTCTGCCTACAAGAAGGAATAAAACAGGTTTGCATACCCCAAAACAAGCCTCTCAAACTTCCACTGTTCAAAGGAAGGAAAGGCCATGCAGGATGGGTACAGAGGCAGCAGGGAGGGAGGGATGCACTATTACACACACTTGAACTCTAGGTCTTGTGGTGGGGACACCACTTGTCACACGGAAATGAATGACCACAGCTCCAGGCTGTGGCTGGGGACTGCAGCTGACAGGAAGGTCCCGTTCGGCATGAGATCCCAGCAGATTACACAGCCTTTCAGCAGTCTAGTACTCTCCCCTGCTCCAGCCTCTCCTGCACCCACTGGGCCAGTGAGGAGACCCTGTGCAGGTCCCTGAGCCCAGCACGAGGGTGAGTCCCTGGCAGCACAGCCTGAGAGCGAAGGAAGAGCCAGATGAATGAGATGCAACCAGGACTTGTGAGGTTTGGCTGGTGCTGCATAAACTCATCCATTTATCTATGCATCAAAATCTTCATAAACCACACCCTGCAATTTCAGCAAAGGAACTCACCTAAAATGAGTTGATTTCATGGGCTAAATCAGCCTCCTGTCTAGAACAAAGAGAAGCAACTAGTGTGGTACCAGCCATTCCACAGTTGCATCAATTATGCTGAGCCCAGTTGAAACTCAGACTTTTGGCAACAAGGCACTGAGACACCTTTTGCTCAGAAAATAACACAGTGGCTTACATTCAATGGAGATTTGTGATTACAAATTGCATTAATGTAAGTTTATTATGTCACTTCTGAATATCAACAATCTAAATACCTACGTAACCTACAGTTACAAACACACTGCAGAAAATGGCAATCACATTTTTTTTAAAGTGGCACTACAGAGGCACCAATTAAGAATGTAGACTTAGCTTTGTAAATTTAGCTTTGAAAACTGGCCATTAAAATTTTACTGAGCTCTAAGAAGGAAGAACAACTTACTACAATGATTAAACAACTTCTTTTTGATGCCAGGAATGGAAAACTGAATTGAAATGATATGTTCGGCAAGAAGTAGTAGGAAAACAGAGAGTTATACTTAGATAAGTCAGTTCGTGTAATATGAGATGTTTTATTGCCTCCAGACTTAATAATGGACTTATCATTTCAGGCTTTAAGTAATTATAACTTTATTGCAAAAGATATCACTATAGATTTTTTTCATTTGCCTGAAAACACGCATCTGCAGAGATTTTAATATAAATCCTAGATTAATTACTTTAATTTAAATTCCCTGTATATTTCAATATGGAGCATCTGAGTGAAGCATCATTTCTTAAAAGATGGCAACACTGAATCACAATTTATGAGTGTTTAACGGGCCAGGTTCATGACTCTCATGTCTTAGAGCAAACAATCTTCATCTTTTATGCGTATATACAGTTATATTTATGAAAACAATTTAAAAATACTCTAACACAAACATCTTTTTAGATATAACTTGTAAAAATCTATCCTCATATTTCGTATGGCTTTTCAAGTCATGCATCCAGCAGAAATAGAAGTTCAGGGAACTCTTGAAAAGTATTTAACCTTTCAACAGGATAACAATAGAGAAGATGAAAAGGCGACCCAAAAACTTGCATCAAGTGCAGTCACAGATGCATCACAGAGAGTGATTTTTATCACAAATTCTAGCACAGCACCAATGTAAGATACCATTTCACAGTACATTCCATAGCCCTACAGATTATCATCAGAGCTCTTCATTCTCACATTCCTTTAAAAGCGATTAATACTGTTTAAGTTGTCAAAAGTTACACATTAAAATAAACACATGGATGTGGATGGGTTTTCTACATACCTCCACAGAGGTCAGGCTTTCTGCCAGCTCAAACAGACATCATAACATGGATTTACACTATGAAGTGCTTCTTTGAAGTCACATTGGCTTCTTCAGATGGACTAGCTTACCGAGTAAATAGCAGCAGAATTCAGGATTCCTTCTGGATACAAGCTCACTGAAGGCAGCCTACCTGCATCTCTGCATCTTTACAGAGCCAGAAGACCACGGGCTTCACTTTCAGAGTTTGTTTTGCTTCACCTTTTCAGGAATGAGTTGTTTCCTGACAGTGCCTTTGCCTCTTGTCAAATCCATTTACCATTCCTCTTTCACCTCCTTCTCTCTTCCACAGCTACCAAAAGTGATCTTGCAGGCAGTGAGAGAAGATAAAATAAAGGATGCAGAAAACAGAAGCGAGGGGGAAATGAAAAATGAAAATGGGAGGCTCCTGGGAAAGGAGGTGCAGACAAACTAGACAAAATATTTTTTTAACTGGGACACTGACAGCCCAGTTAATTTTGTGTAAGGCTTTGTTATTTAAAATGATGAGCATTTTGTTACAATTCAGTACACTTACTTAATGTTCCTTCCACTCTGCTCATTAACAGCTCTCTTCTGGATTGCTAATCTACAAGGCCTTCAACTATTGGTTTTGAACAGCTCATCTTCCAGCCTCACTGCTTGATCATCCTAGAATGCTTAAATACCTCCTGAGCAGGAAACACCTTCATGTTAATTATATTAAATGTCTGAGCTGGAGCCTGCCAAGCAGTTCTGAACACAGTAAACTAGGCACAGACTCTTTGTGATGAGGAAAAACAATGTGCTCCTATAATGGAATCATTATATTTAAAGAAAAATCCTCAGAATAAACAAAATAAGGTCTTAACTTTGAGGAACAAACTACTTCTATCTCTGGCACTGATCTGTGGCCACACCTCTACAAAAGAAATACGTTTTTCTTGTCTCTTAGATTTAACAAACAGCCAGAGCAGAGGTGGATAATCTCAATGCACATGCACTTCTGCATGAAAACAAGTCTGATTTGTCCACCACAAGCATTAACTTTCAGCCACACCTACTCTTCTGTTTGGGTCAAGTCTATAATTAATGAAATCTCCCTCTCCATGTGACAAGCAAATTTTTATATCATCCCCCTTATCTTTGATTAAAGATGCCATCTATAAAACTATAAGATTACTATGGTAGTGTTTGAAGAAGTGTTTGATTTAATATAAAACCTTAAGAGACTGAACTCGCTCTTAATAGCCTACAGCTATAACATCGCACATTCTTATGTGTACCTGACCTGGTCTGTACTGAGCAGGAGTAGCCTCCATGGTGTTTGCCGAAGGAAGGAATTTTCATTGCAGTAAATGTCATGCTTCAGCTCGTTGTCATCAAGAAATGAATTGTTTCGGTACAGCACTCAGTGACAAACCGCATTGTTCAAGTGTGCGTGAATAGCATCTCAGGGAGCTCTGTGGGCTTTCAGTGTGCAAGCTGCTGAAAGATTCAAGTCTTAAAATGCCCATGTGACCACTTAAAACCAAACAAAACCCCAAAAGCTTCACATACAAAGTTTTCTGGTGTTCTTTTGGAGCCAAAGGTGTTTGTACCATCCCAGTGTCTCAGTAGGTTAAGTAGCTCAGTTTGGCTCTGGGTCTTATGCAAGATGTTTAATTGACAGTTGAGTACAAAGAGTAATTAAGCAAATGTCTTGAATCACAAAAAATAATTCTACTACCATTTCAATCACATTTTAATTTTAAAATAGTTCACACAGTAAACTTTATCCTAAAGCATCATGTGGTACAAACGCATTATGAGCCTTGGACTTTACACATGAAATGCAAGTCGATCTGGAGCCAGTTCAAAGACTGACTTAAGTCATCTAGGATGTCCTATTTACAATAGCTGACTAGAGAGTCATCTGCCAGCAACTCTGTAGTTACCTGCTAAAACCTTCTATTTTAATTTCTGCATTTGCCTACTTTCAACCCTCTAAAGGCTAGAACCAGTTTAACAAGGCATTTATCTCGTCATTTGTGACCCAGACAGGGCAACTCATTCACAAGGGACAAGAAATCAGAATCTCCCACAGATAAAGCCTCAGGATCTGGGGCCAAAACATTTTTGATACTCGGTTTGAGACAGCAGAGTATTTTGTCTTGGTGATTTTTCAAAGTATAATGTAAACCCCTCCTTTCTTAAAAATATTCCGGCAGCTAAAGGAGCCACAGATTCCTTTCCAAAACCCTAAGTATTCTCCAAAAGAGAGCATGAGTAAACAACTGAGGTAATCAACACTCTCTTACTAGAATCAGTTATGCAAGGGAAAAGAAAGCAAGCCATCATGTTTTCATTGTATTAAAAACACAGTGAAATAAGGGACAATTTCAAAATCTTTGGACCCAGTCTCCAAACCCAGACCTTCAAGCATTCTAAAAGCCTCTTCTAGGCTGCTGTGTGCAGTAAATGCACATGTGAAGATGCAGTCAACCTGGCAGCAGACCTTTAGGACTGCAAAATTTCTTCCTGGAAAGATACAGACCCTGAAATCTCTTGACAGAGATATTCATGAACCATAGTGCAGAACTGTACTTTTTTCTGGTCTTCAAATGCAATAACACCGACTTCAAAGAAGTCAAGAATCAGGAAGAGGTAAATAAGGATGACAAATAATTCCTAAATATTTGAAATTTATTTTTGAGATAGACGATTTCATTAGTTTAAATGTTATAAAATAGTAAATTATAGATATAAAAATAAAATGGCATGCTTTAGCAGAAGCATCATAAAGAAATAGCCTTACTGAAAGACTTCAGCTGATCTGTTTCCATCAGAAGGTAGCACTGTAGCCTGGTCTGTAAGTATGTTAATTAGAAATCTTTAACATAAGAAAAGTAAGTGAAACACACCATTTTCTATTAATGTTTCCATTAATTAACAGGAAAAAACCCCACAGGAGCTACAGAAACAAGAGGACTCTGAAGTCTTGGTTTCCCTAATGAGAGCTAGTTCAACATAATTTCAGTAATTTCGGTCTCACTAATTAACACATGCAGTAACATTTTTAGGAACTTCAGAACAACAGTGGCTGTACCTGGAAGCAAGACCCTGTATCCTT
>WEIT01018368.1:21453-36158 GCA_013389985.1 Dryoscopus gambensis
TGCATTGATGTCATAAAGGACAAAACACACCCAAAAATTCAGTTTCCTCATGAGCATGTGATCCCAGTCTGCCATATGTGTAGAGCAAGTGGTTGCAGAAGGTGCCTATGCACTATGTATCTTCAGGAAAGTAACACATTAAAAAAATTCCATTCTCCTATTTGTGGTTGTCCACAGGCACACACATGAATAATAACAAAGGAATAATCAATTAACTCAGAAGTGGGAAGTGAAAGGAAGACTTCAAGGAGTGTTTTGCTGAATATACCATCAAATTTGGATGCCCTCAGAAAACATGTAGTATTTCATGAATGTGGAACTGTAAAACTGTCCTTTGGACCTCTTAAATAAGATAAATACAGTTTCTGACCATGCTGGAGGGTGCTACTTCCCCAGCAGCCTAGGTCAGTTCAGCAAATCCATCACCCAGAGGACACTTGTTTATAGGCACAGAGCCCGTTCCCAAGGCTGTCTGCTGGACTACCAACAATACTGACAGGCTGTTTGATGTGGTGGCATGTTGCCAGTCCATCACATCTTACACCTTAACTCTCTGGAATCTTCTGTAGAGTGCTCATCTACAATCACTTCATCTTGAGAGGATGAGCTGGGAACAGGATCTCCAACACCTGTGAACTCAGTTACTGTCTTCCAAACATTTTCTTGCCATGGGGACTGCTCCTGGGTGGATGCAGGGCTGAAGAGTCTCTAATTGGGCCACCCTGTCCAACACAAATGCCTTGCATCCTTAGACTGTCTCAGAAACCATCTTTTCTTTCCAGGACGTACTCATACTGCCAAAGACTGAGAATATTTACACCCATCACATCCTCTTAAGTTCCTGCAGATGGTGAGGAGTCAGAGAGAAAGGCAACACCCTTCCTCTGCACAGAGGTAACTTGGTGCCAAAGGCAGCAGGGTCATGACAGGAACTGAATGGCATCAGCAACACTGTTTCAAGTCCTGGATCATTAGTCAGAGATGCCTGCTGCTCACATACCCTGACATACCCTGGCTTCTCTGCCAAATACAGCCTGGCATCCTGGCTTGTGCCGGCAATGGTACTGGACACCACAGTGATAATAAGGATTACATAACAAGATACCACAGGGAGGATAGTGCTTAAACTTTTTCCTTATTGTCCCTTGATCGTGATTTGACCCTAGCAGAGATGCAGAAGGCACTGCAGCGCCACAGCACCTGTTCCTCACCCAGGCACTTTGGAAGCAGGTCACCAACATCCAAAGCTGCATGAGCACCAGTGGAAAATATTCATGTTCCCAGTTTTGGGAGGTGCTCACTACTCCTCCAGATGCCCCCATTCACTGCCTTGTTTGTTCATGTGTCCTTCTTCAGCTTTGTGAACTCTGTGACAAAGGACCTAAACCAATGAACCCCAGCTTATTAAAAGTATTGGAAACTGAAGTTAAAAGCTCGGCAAGAACATGAAACTTGCACTCAGGCTGAGGAAGAAGTCTAGCCTTTTGTTCCTCTGATAGGAAGCACAAGTGGCAGCAGCAAATCCGTGGATCCTTGTGGATATTGCTAGTTTAGAAAGTCCTTATGTTTGAGCATGAATGAGGATCACTGTTTAAAAGCAAAACAGACTATTTAAAATAGAGGTGCAGAGAAGAAGGTTCTGCCCAACCCTTTTTCTGAGGAGCTGTTATGGTAATAATTTCTCTATTTTCGACCAATTTCTAACATCTCCTGTAAAAACCTGACTCTAAAGTTCAGAAAATTGCGTACTCAAAAGACTCTCCAAAGTTTTGGTATTCACAGGCTAAAATTACAAGGAAAAGAGAGGCAAGCGAAGGCAACCCAGGGAAGACATAAGAAATACTAAATCAAGCAAGTCCATCCACATTTCAGTATCCAGTCAGACAGTATTTATTTTCATGATCTTAACTCCCAATAACCTTTATTTCACAGCTGTTTCCCTTGATACTCTTAATGTGATTGGAGAGGTAAAGGCAACTGCATGCATTCTTCCCACAAACTGAGTAAAAGGCTGCTTGGAAGAGGGTTCATAACTCTTTTCAAAAGTAAAGATGACTCAACCACTAGATGGGATATTGCAGACACTGAGGAAAAAAAATAAAAGCATCAAGTAACAAAATCTACCCTTGAAGAAGGACCCTGATTTCTTTTGAAAGTACAAAAAAAGGAAGCACGTGTATCTCACACACATCATGGCCTGCTGCTGCCAGCACCTGGCTGCTCACACTTCCTTCATTAGATGACATAAACAATTAATTTGTCAGCAGCAGCAAAATTTATTTATAATCATCTGCACACGTAATAGACATCCTGCTAGTACGAAAACACAGTAGTAAACCAAAATGCATGTTAGATGAAAGCAATTATTATGTGTTGTATGTATTTTTAAAATTTGTATCCAATCTACTCTACACACCTATGCTGCAATACAGCCTGTATATCAGTGAGTCCTCTGGAGGTAAATAAAAATGTATTTCAGAATTATGAGAGAAACAGATCAGATGGTGGATAGTCTGGGGATTGTTATGTCCAGAAAAAGAACTGAGGGAATTGCGTGATGGTAAAAAATAAGTAGTATTACTAAGGAGAGAGAAATCCTTCAGTCTTGGTTGCAGAGCCTCAAACAGGAAATTAATGGTAAACTCTAATCAACTCCTACTTCATGTGAAACAAAGTCAGAATGGATACATCTCACTGTGGGAAGAAATGAAAACATAATAGCACATTGCTTTGGCAGCTGTCCCATGGTAACGAGAGTTCAACTTCAGCTGGAAAAGCCTATCCAGTCCATTAGTGGGTGAGAAGGAACTCCATGGAACACAGTAAAGAACAGTGGGAACAGAAAATTTCTGGACTTTGACAAACCTTAACCAATTAGCAAAATGTGGAGTCCTTAGAGCATAAAGGACTTGCTTTCAGCTGGATGCAGGAGAAGCACTACTGCAGAAAACAGACGGGGAGGGGGAAAGCACTGTTTAGAAGCATTACACAAGGAAATATGCCAGAGGTTGTCAAGTAACTCAGATCTAACTTAGAAGAGATTAGACATGTCCAAACAGGTATACAGACCTTTCTTTTTCTTTTAAAACCAAACAAAACCAAGCAAAACTAAATGGTAGAGTTAACTAACTGCAAGTTAATCACGATGGCAGTGATATTAAGGAATCACTCTGACCATATTTAGCAAAGTCCCAGAAAAAAAATTAAAACAATTCCAAGGAAAACAACTGACAAATAAATCTTTGAAGAGAAATCAGATAAAGTAAACAGGCACCCAACAGTGAGAAGTGATCCAAATACCTATCTAACAGTAATTAAACATCTCTCATGGCCTAACTGTATTTTGTACTTTTAGAAGAAACTTGAGTATTAAAACACAAATACTCATCACAAAAATCTTGTTTACATCAGGCAATACTACATGTCATCAAAAATACTGTGCTTAATATTTGAACTTGCTAGAGCACATGTAGACACAGAAATTGAGAATTTTAAGTTGCCAAATTTTTGTTGGACACTTCCTGCTCAGTTCCTCCCCAGCAGCCAAAGCAAGCACCCCTGTAACATGCAATCCTCCCTCGAATACCTCCGGGTGAGCCCTGAACTATTATTACTGCCTCCAATGCTGCCCCACTGGTTTGGCAGCTAGTGGGACATCCTTCCAGAGCCAGCAGCCCGCCAGCAGCTCCTGCCAGGCTCACACACGGCTTCTGAGCACTGTACTCTGCAGTGGGGAGGAAAGAGATATAAGCCCATTAAATCTAGGTTTGTTTAGGATGCAAAGGATTCATAAAAATACTCAGGACTAAATTACTACACTTTTTCACAATGTTTATACTTGAGGTCACTTTTTGATCATATTTTTATGTTAAAGTCTCGCTCCCACATTGTGGTTAGTACTTACAGGAGAAAAAGGGGACTTTTCACATAACAAAACAGACTAGTTTATCATCTGACTAGATTAACTTCCGACAAAAACTTACATTGTGAAAAATATGCCAATTTTCTAATTTTTTATTTCTTTATAAGATATTCTTAGCACTGTGGCACACATGTAGAAGTTGTTTCAGATAAGACGCCTGCTTGTTTTGAACTTAAGTTTATAAAAGTTAAAGCATCTTCTAAACCATCCTTTGATCCAAACATAGTATGCTTGTGCTAACAAATAGTTCTTGAAAGTCATGATGAGAAGTTAGGTACCTTAACAGGAAAAGCTGCATTTAGGCCTCAGAATTTTTTATGTTAGTTTTTTTTTGTTTGTTTGTTTGATTTATTAACTATAATGAACCAGAAGACAGTACTGTTGTAACGCTATTCATTTTTGTCCTTCCATATTGAATTATAGCGAAAACAGGAAGTCTCTCTCACAGAATCTGACTTACCCATAAATTTATCTCATATGGAACCCTAAAAATCCTGTGTTAAAATGACTAGCTCTACCTTAACTCAAAGGCTCTATACAGTAAGATTTCTACTCATCCCAAGAGAGGGAGATATCATCTAGATCTTATTGAAGAACTGGTTAGTTCAATTACCGGTCGCTCCAAGCCACAGATACGTGGCCTAAGATAGTGCCAACAATGAGACAGACCCATATGAGTAACAGCACAGCTCTGGCTGCCTTTGGATTTCTACTCTTCCAACAGAGAGGACAGAAACCTCCACAATTCAGGTTTGTTAGAACTTTAAATACAAGCCTTTTCCTGAAAACATCAGGAGGTTTCAACCCTAATACAGAAGAGCCCTAGCTACACTCCATTTCTGACAGGAAACATGATAGGAATGGACACTGAGCTGTTCATCAGGAACCAAGGAGTCCATTTCACGTGAATACACTTATTACCTGCAGGACTGTCACTTACATTGTATTTAAAATACTACCCTGTGGAATGTTCATAGGCCTCTCAGCCTCTTTTTTAATTCTTCACCTCATACACACCCTTTAAATTACACAAGGACTAAAAAGCCTGATAAGTTCCGCTCTGATTTTGCAAATGATATGTACTCATTCAGAGCTTTTGAAAGATGGCAACTTTTTTTTTTTTGGTCTTTTGTGCTGTTATTTACTATTTGCATAGTCAAAACCAGACTCCATTATTCTAGACATTTGATAAACACACAACCCAGGCCGACACAGCCTGAGAGAGATTACTCAGTAAACTTACAACACAGACAAAAGGTGTGAGAAAAAGATCTCTTACTGTCTAAACTGAAAACAGACAAGAGTGCCTCCCACTGAATAAGTTAAGGAATCCAGCCACAAATCAGAAGAATCCCACAAAGTTAACTCAGAATATCTCTACAAGGTGGGGTGAGGCAGATGTCTGTGTTCAGTGTGCCCAAGCCCAAATCAGCCAGATAAAAAGCAGCTTTAGTTTAAAAGCCATGTCACTATGTTAGCTGGGTGCTGTCTGCACATCTGTCCTTCCAGGCTGACTATGTGAGCTTATTCTCAGTGCTGTAAAGAACCAATCCATCAGCTCAATGAATGAATGAATGAATGAATCAATCAATCAATCAATCAATCTCTCTACAGAACATGACAGCATTAAGCTGTTTTTGTTTATGGTAGCTAGACAAACCCAGCTATGTTGCTTCCAAACAGAAGGTATCTTGCTCCTAGACAACTTCTAACCCAGGGAGGTGAGACCCCACCTAGAGTGTTGCATCCAGCTCTGGGGTCCCCAGCACAGGAAGGACACTGACCTGTTGGAGCAAGTCCAGAGGAGGGACACCAAGTTGATCGGAGGGATGGAGCACCTCTCCTCTGAGGAAAGGCTGAGGGAATTGGGATTGTTTAGCCTGGAAAAGAGGAAGCTTCAGGGTGACCTAACTGCAGCCTTCCAGACTCAACAATTTCTTCTTCTTCATCAAGCACACAAATCTTCAAAGAGAGAGGACATAACCTTTTCATTTCCAACAGAGAGAACATAGGACAGGTATCTTATCATTTCCATCCCTATTTTCTCCCCTACTCCTTCAGCTTTTGCACATGGCTAAGGGAAGTCACAAGATGCTTCAAAGATGCTTCAACAGGGGATAACAGGGAAGGTCCTGCATGTATCTATAGGTGTCCTCTCTATACCATGGAGAATGAATTATTTGTACTTTATCTGTAAAACAGTATAACCAGGGGTGAATCATCAAAACACTCTCCTTGAAGATGGAGATGGCACTATAATGTTACAGAATTTTATTAATAACCATGGCTTGATTAATAATATGGCTTGATTTTATGCCAAATGTGTTCATACTGTACCAAAAGCATAAATATATATTTTCTTACAAGAATTACTGGTTACTCACTAAATAATTAATAAGTGGCACAGGATTCCCGGTCAAGGGTAGGAAAATGTGTCAGGACTGCTAATCACACAGCATCTCCCTGGCTGTTGTGGAACGTCCACCATGAAATCCCTGTGAAACCACTCGTGGTTTCAAAGAATTAAAATTAGGGAAACCAAATCAAACAGATCGGTAAAACTTCCTGAAAGACAAAGAATAAGAAACTATAGGCACTCCTCCAGAAATACACAGGTTCACAGTGACCTTGCATGTCTCAGTGCCAAGTCTATGCAAGTCCTCAGTCTTCATATTTTTCTACTATCAAACATTATCAGCAGCACGCCCTTGTGACAGTGTGGGCTATCTGTACATCTTCTGTACATGAAAGGTGTACAAAATGATGTGTACAAAATGTGAGTACAGAGAAGGGCCACCAAGATGCTTAGATGCTGGGGTATGAGGTACAAGAAACACCTGGAAGAGTAGAAACTGGCTGCTTAGCAGGAACCAATCTCTCCTTGGAGGCGCACAGGGAAGGACTAAGATGCGAGGGGTACAAGTTGCAGCATGAGAAATTCTGCTAGCCTCCTGCCAGGAAAAAACAGACAACCTCCTCACCTGCTCCTAAAGAGCAGCCTCTCCTCACAAGTCCACTGATTTTAGAGGTTCTCTCCCACTTTCCTAGCATTAATTGGAAGTCATCTACACAACTCTCTATGAGCCCTGAGAGACCACATTGTGGCACCTGCTCCTGGCCATAAAGAAGGGACAAATGGAAAATTATGGCTTCCACTAGGCCACGCAACTTAAATGTTTTCTGCTCGACTGTTCATAGTCTGTGGACTTGGGTGCTCATGCTTCTGGATTTGAATGGCATCGGACACTATTCCTGACCTACAGCCTTGCCTCAACAGCAGCACCACAGCTGTGGCACCAGCAACAGTTCAAAGTACACTGGAGACAATAAAGTAGCTTACAAAAAAGAAAGGCCAATTATAAAAAAGCTGCTTAAAGGTTGCACAGGGGCCCCTCTGTTTGCCTATATTTCTTAGAGTACTTATGGAGTGATTAAACTGTACAAGGAGCACTGTAATAAGGTATCCTTAGTGAGATTTCTATATTTTCTTTTGTCAAAATGTTGGGAAGTGTGAAATATGTAAAAACTTTCTTATGAAAAGAGGTATTTTGATATTTGATCTTTGTATGCTTTCAAGCCTAATCAACAAGAAGGGAGATTTAATCTGTGAAACAGACAGCAGCCCACAAGCTCTAAGTGATGTCCAGGTATTAGGAAGACAAATTACTTGTTGGTAGCATTGCCTTGTTAAACTTCAGGGCCTGAGAGGTTTCACTGATCTCACACCTAGAGGGAGGTTAACAAAGTTGGGAAGAAGGATGTACCACTGAGAGTGGACACAAGGAATGCAGAATTTATGGGCCATTGAGCAGAACCCCCAAGATAAGAAAGAAACTAATAAAGCCTACCCAGCAACTGTGCTGAATCAGCTCTGACTGGGCAAAATGTAATTCCGCAGGGGAGATCCCAACCACTGACTCACTGACCCAAAAACCCATCGGGCCAAAAGAAGAGAAACACAGAGCATGGGACCGATTAGCATGAGAAGCAAGAGAATCCTTAACCAATAGTAGGTAGAACACTAATTAATAAGAGAACTGTGTAACTTGTAGCGAATGAATTAATGCTTCTGTTTGCTAAAATGTATAGTGAAAAGTTTTGGTAGTGCTGGCTTTGTGGGTTTGACACCCAGCACCCCTTTCTGCACAGAACTGTAAATAAATCAAATACCTTGACTATGTGTGCGGATTGGCCCCTTGCACATGGAGTAGAAGAACCTATTTTGGGACAACAAAAATAGAAGTTGTGCTTCTGGTGTTGGGCTCTACCTGAAACTCAGGATTTGGGAAATTCATCAAACATGTCTCTTTTACATATTTTCATAGCTCAGGACATTTTAAAATTTTAGTTTCGCTGACTTTATAATTGTGAATTCTAAATGAATAAAGTATTCAAGTACCAAAAAGAAATTTTATCCAACTAATATTTTTTAAATTTTTATTTCAGAATTTCCAAGTACAGTTCCAGAATAATACAGAAGATGATATCTCTTATTTTCTTTAAATAAATACTATGGAGGTTTTTTTCAGAGAGCACTAAAGGAAGCCAATCTCTTACATTGATCAGTCTTTGCCAGTCTTTCCCTTCTTGTCTTGAGGAAGCACCTAATGATGAAATATTTGATGACAGATTGTGTGAGCTCACAGTGTGTGGCTGCATGAACAAACACGTGTGTGAAAATAAGCTGTACAGCAGAAAGTTTGCTGGTGTGACGAATATAAGAATTGTATATACAAAGATACACTGCTATCAGATACGTTACATGTATGCAAACCATTGATGACTTCTGTTTTGAAAGCTGAAGAAGAGATTTTTTTTTCCATGAACAGGAACCTCCGATGACAGAACAGGTCCTCATGTTTTTATTCTATTTTAAAATGCAAGCTACTAAAGGAAGAACTGCCTAGTATTAACAGTTGCCCATCTTTCCTATCACAGGATTATATTTCCAGCAGAATTTAACTTTCCTAAGCATTATTATTTTGGCTAAACTTCTGCAAATCAGACCATAGGTGTAGTAGTGTCCTCTGCCCTTTCTCCTTCTTCCCCTGTTCTCTTACTGTAGCTGTCTGGGAAAGGTTTGTTTCCCATGCCTTTCTCAGCCTTCCCAAGAAAATGCAGAAGTAGGGATCAATCCCAGTTCCCTAAAGAATCTTGGAAAGTCTTAACCACAATCAAATGAATAACAGAATATACTGAATAACAGGAATTATGCAAAAATGAGTCTCTAAAACCAGACTGCTTGTGAACAAAGAAGGTGCCTTAAAGCTGCACACGAAAAACCAGAACACAGTTTTTGAAGGTCATGACTGTTTGACTTTGCACTGAAGCATCTCCTGCACAGACTATCAGCCTATGGCCTCCCTCATATTGGGTAAAACTGATGGAATTCAGATGCCCAAATTTAGATGTTGGAGGTGTCACCTTCAGGCAGCTTTTAAAGTCAATGAGAAAAAAACTTGCACTTCTAAGATGCAATTCATTTAGCCTGGTTTAGACACTCACCTTAAGGTGAGATGCATTGCACACCAGACATGACTATTTTCCCTCCGTGATTATAAAGTGAAGAACTATTTCAGATGCAGATATCTGAAATTAAAGGATATGGATGTCATCTTGTATATGAAGTAAATGAAACTAATTATATTGACCCTTTCTACAACATACTAATTTCTATCTACAAATGTTGTCCTGCCTCTTCCCTGAGATCACCACAGGTGCAATAAAATACCGCTCTTCTGTTTGTTCCACACAAGCAGGAACCCACTAGAGTGTGCAGCATAAACTACATGATATAAATCTCGAGAGGATGGAGAGGGAGGGAAAGATGAGACAGAGTTGTAGGAGTGAGGACCAAGACAAGGAGAAAAGGAAGAGACAAGAGATAGATGCATTGAGAAAGAATAGAGCTTGAAAACTGCTGTTTTCTCATTCAGACAAGTGGTACTCGCTGAATTGGTACGCGTTCAGTATTAAAAATTGTTTTTAGAACTCCATGCATTACCAAGTGCCAACTGGACATACCTGCATTCAATAAGAACTTTTTGTTTGTACATCTTCCTGGGTGGTTTCTACAGTGGTGTTTTATAATGGTAATTTCCCAAAACACCATTCTATTTTTATTTGTCACTGTTTCCAAGTGTGGCTCTGACACACTAAAACCAGAGGTGCCAAGACTGGCACCTACTTTGAGTAGGATAGAAGCTGCTTTTTCACAACTGTATTTGTTTTAACAGACATTTAAATATTCAGTACAGAACTCCTGCCACCTAAATGGAACTCAGCACTACTATGGATCAGATTCACCTGGATACAGTAAGGTACACCATCTCTTCAAATAAACATCCAGCAAAGACAGAAGTACCCAAAAAAATACGGAAAGAATCCTTGACTGTGAATGACATGAGTCCATTAACTCACTTCTTTATTTCTTTAAGATTTTTTTTCTAATTTAAGGGAAAAAGCATGAGCAAAGGAAGTCAGCAATTCTTGTGCACCACAGCAGTCAGGAATGAGGTGCCACTCTTCTCTATCAAGATGTACCATTCATACCCTGACATCCAAGCAGGCTGACCAGGAAAGTACCAGCAGTCTTACTGGTCCATATTTTTCAGACTGTCATTTGATTTTGAAAAGGACAAAATGAAAAAGAGAGTGTTCTTCACCCTGGTGTTTACACAGCCACCAAACCCACAGCTAGATGTTAAACTCATGCAGGAGAGACAGACTACTACTTTCATGGCACAGATGTCATTACATTTTCACAAGACAGTATTTTTTTTACTTCATAAGAATGCAAAAAAAGCAAATGAATATTTTAGCATGTCATCCCTTATCTTAGTATCTTTCTAGAAATATATATTTTTTCTACAGACCAATTTCCTCATTAGGTCACAGTAGAGAAAAAAATTAGAATAAAAAGTTCTGCTTTTAATTCTTTGATCATATCTTAAGAGATCTTCTCTCCCCTATAAAAAAATGAAAATACTAAATCTTTATTCCTCATGTGTTATGCTTACATTACAGATTACCAAGAATTATACATCAAACCAAATTACCCTTTTCCATTTCCACTTCCCATTAACTACGTGCAGCTAGGAACACTTGCAGAAATCCACATTCAGTTTTACAAAAGAACAAAGGTGAATGTTTCCTTTTTCCTTTTTTCAACCATACGATGCACACATGAAGTTATATGTATAAAGTACATGGAATTGAGGGCTCATCTTTTACTGTACAAAACAGCCAGCTTTCTAACGGTTTTCTACATTTTATTCTTGTTGATCAATTGAGCTACTAATGGTCTGTGTTATTACACACTCTGTCTTTCACAGGATAAAGTATTTGTTCTTTATCTTTTTCCAAAAAGTGATGTTACACGTGGGCTGAGAACATAGCTCCTTCACCTCTTCTAACACAGAACAGTAACTTAGAGAAAGAATACAGAAGCAGAGAAGAGATACCAGATCTTGGTCTCACTGACACTTTCTCCACTCAAAACACAAAGTTTCCTCACATTCAACATATCTCATGGATGTGCATGTTCCTCCCCAAGATAAGGTATGATTCCACAGTCTAACTTTCCTTGGATGCAGCCTAATGCTGTTTTTCTTTCCTTATTTGTATGCTATTACTGAACACTTAATAATTTTTGTTTCCATGTCAAATCACTGTAGAATAACAGTCACACAGGTTTCTTTGCCTTCACATATTTAATATGTTGATGAAGGTGAGCTGAGTTAATTTAATCAGGGGAGAGGAAAGTAATAAAAAAAGGGCTGTTGCTGGTGGTAGCATTTCTAACACGCTCAATAGCAAATATCCATGTTTCTTGAAACTGAGGAAGTAATAAGCAGCAAAAATATCCTCCTTTTTCATGGTGACTACTCTGACACATTTGGGGCAAGAATCTAGCTACTGTCATTTATATGGTAGCGAGATTGTAACTGGACCAAGTAACTTGTCTAATCTTGACCATCAAATACAAAAAGCTTCAGACTCATAGGATAGCATACATTTTGAGAAGCATGGCTAAACAAACACACCCCAAAGATATACAGTTTTCTTTGTCCTCCTGCAGTTAACTTCCTGCTACAAAGTTCAATTCCAAGTCATCCTCTTCATTTTTAAAGTTGCCTTTGGGTGGAGATCATTCAGTGTCCAAACCATGACAGCTGTGTAAGGACATGACCTCCAAGGGATCAAGTAAAAATTGGTTTCTTAATATGATGCAGTTATCTACAGCATGGTAACAACTGTAATCCTTTTTCATTTTTTTCGTTGCAGTTTAGTTTCACTGAGTTTAGAGGCTCAATCTTGTAGGTATTATCTGAGGGAAAGAGATTCTACAAGCTTTTGCTGGAAAAAGTAACCAGAGGAGTTCATCAGGCTGCTCTGATTTAAGCCCAGACACACATGAACACAGGCAGTACAACACAAATTTCATAGAGACAGGAGAATGCACACTTGTAGCTTCAAGTTTAAGGGAGCTGGGATGCTTGTTTGGTTTTTATCACAAGACTTTTTTTATGCCATACTGGGTACTGCTCTTCCAGATAAATAACTAACAGCAAGGAAAAGTATTGGCTACCTGAAAAAATAACATAAGACTAGCAAAACAGCTGCTGATAATTTTTAAACTGTAGTATCATATAAATAGGTGTCTTCAAACTGACAGCTGTTGTGCTTGCCATGTGCCAAACCATAGCTAAAACCATAGCCACTAATTAAGCATCTTGTATCTTCAAAATCGTCCCTGTTAACAGGATGCTTTATCTGGCCTATACAGTATTCTTGAGACCAAACATTACAACCTACCATTCATGTAATTAAAATAAAACACTTCAAACCATGTCTTTTGAGAAGTGCTACCACAATCTTCACCATATTTTTAAAAATGCATTTAGTATTTTTGGCTGTATATTAAAGGCTTAGTTCATTCCACTTTTTTTTAAAGACAAGGGTGGTAGAAAGCTACACAAACAAGAGAAGTTTGTGCTCTCTGAAGACAACCAACTGCAGTTAAAGATGGTGAAATACATGTGTATTTTTGTGTGCTGAAGCACAAACCCAACCTGTCATCAACAGCAGTAGGATTGGTTTCCCGACCAAAACCCAAACCCCCCAGTGTTTTGTAACAGGAGTTACAACCCTATCCTTTCAGAAGACTTGCAGTTATTAGAATTCTCTTGTAATTTAGGCATAGAACTTGAAAACAAACTTATGCAGTAAAAACATCCTGGTATCTGGAAGAAAAAGGAACCCACACCTAGATTAAAGGCTTATGCCACTTCTCTAATGCCACCATTCATTTGTCTACGTCTAGATATTCTGCTCAGTTTTGGGCCCCTCAGTGCAAAACACACTGATAAAAGGGAAGAGGTTGAGCATAGGGCCCCGAGATACTGCGAGGCTGGAGATCTTCCCCTGAGGAGTGGCTGGGGGAGTGGGGCTGGTTCAGCCCAGAGAAGAGATGACCACAGAGAGGACCCATCAGCATGCATGAGAGCATCACCAAGAGCCACGGGGCTCTTCAGTAGTGCATGGCAGGTGCAGCACAAGCTATGAATTGGAATATGTTCCAGCCTTCTACCACAAGAAACTATTTCACACAAGGCAGTAACACAGCTTGCCCAAAATTGTGCACTCTCTTTTCTTGGAAGATTTCAAAACTCTAGTGGACAGAGTGCTGAGCAACTGGGATCTGAACTCATCGCCAGCCTTGTTTGGGACTCACTTCCACCTTGAGCTACACTGTGACCCCATTCTGTTTTATCCAGCCTTTGGAAGGCAAAAGAGGGATCTGCTCCTGGTTGAAGTCACCTGCAGCATTGCCCTAAGCGTGACCCTTCAATAGCACTGTGAAATACATCTTTTCCTGGTCTAAAAGTTCTGAAAAGCAGATTTAATTTTCTCTTTCCTACAAATATGTAAACATAAGCATTATTTCTTTTCCTTTTATAAAAGAAGTTGGTATTTAAAGTCTTCAATAACACATTTCAATACCAAATACAAGCATCATTAGACTTAGTTCTAAGCATCATTTAGTTCTAACTTATAGCTGATGTCTATTTTCAGCAAGTACTAACATTTTCATACAGAACCACCTTCTGAAACGTACAGATTTCTCAATTTGAACCAAACACCTGAGAGATCAATAGCTTACAACTTTTTTCCAAATGTAGGCAGCACTGACATCTTCTCACTGCCCGGCTTGTGATCTTCAGATCTGAGCAGTATTGACCAAACCCTTTCCTGACGCAGCCTCAAGTTCACCATATGCTACTGTGAATTACCTTCACGTCAGAGGCTTTCCTGCTCGGCAACCCCACAGACTCACTGAGGTTCCCCATGCTGCGGCCACAGGCTGTAAACAGCCCCCGGGGAATGTCTGTGTCCCCAAAAAGCCAGCATGCACCAGATAATCATTACTCACGAGAGACTTGGAACCACACTGGGGAGCAACACCTACGGGGAGCACTGTAGCAGAGTGCTGTCAAGCCCCTCTCTTTCATCTTCCTCCTCTACAACGTCCAGAAAAAGCGAGCACAGAACGAGCCCACTGCTGCAGAGAAGTAAAAGCCATTCACACACGCCAGCCGCCCTTAGGAGGCTGCTTTGGGCCAGGAAGCCTCCCCCTGCTCCGGGCACAGGGCTGACTGTTACTTATTCACACGGGCGCTGCTGTTTGTCAACACGGCTCGGGCGCCGCTCCGCCAGCAGGCTGGGGCGAACGCGGGACGGGAAGGCGCTTCCCTCTTCGGGAGAAAACCCCCTGGCCTCC
>WEIT01018368.1:38453-53858 GCA_013389985.1 Dryoscopus gambensis
AAAAAAAAATGTGTGTGGCCTGAAAACGTAGAGTTTAAATGACAGAGGAGCAAAAAGGGAGATCTGCAAGGCATGTGTTTTTTTCAAATCATCTTAGATTATCTTGGCAGGGTCTGCATTAGCATTAGCACCAAAGAGTACCTAGAAAACTTGCAGAGTTACTTATCTCTCTGAAGAGACACATATAAGAAATGTGCATTCCACATAAGCCTTGAGGTATCTGACATTTGTGCTTCAGTGCTAACATACCCTAAAAAATCCTGATACACAAAAGTAAGTGAAGGGGTTTGGCTGTTAATGTTTTTCAAACTTTGGGCAAAATTAAAGTCTGGTTGTTAAATATGGCAGTGTCAGAACAATATGTGATTTTGATCCGACCAGATCTGTGGAGGCCCAGTACATTTAGTTGTACCTGACTGATGTAGAAGGTTTGGATCTCCTAATTCAGGAAAGGCATTTTTAAGACCATTAGTTAAGACAGACATTTGTAAGAATGAGCCAGTCATTTAGGAAACTTTAAATGATGGTCATGTTTATGTCAGCAGCCAGTTTATGTCAGTTTAATCCAGGCACATGCAACAGAACAAGTCAGTCTAGCTTTATCTGAACCAACACAATTTTGCAACAGTTCATAGGACTTCATACCTTAGAAAGGTATTATGCAACAAATTATCCTTCTCCTGTTTGGTATCATTCCAGCATGGTGAAAAAGAAGATGATGGAGTATCTAGATTAGACTTTGCCATACTCAATATCCATCTAGCTTGACTGCAACCTGCATGTGATATTTAAAAAAAAAAACAACAAAAAACCAAAAACAAAACCAAAACAAAACACCAAAAAAAACCCCACCCCAGACCTGAAACTGTTAATACTGGAGTTACAAAGATATCGGATGAATACAGACTCGATATCTTTGAAGTTGTTGCAGAAATCAACTAACACACAGGTTGAGATAACACTATTTATTCAAATAAGTGATTCTTCCTTTTTATCGTTTTAAAACAGAAACAATCACTGTTCTAATATAAAACTATTCCAATAGCTCTGAAATAAACAAATAAACCTCCAATCTAAAGTTCATACACAAATTACAGAAAAACAGGAATGGATTAGCATCAACTTTGTCATCAAATATTTTTTCTTCTTTTCCAATACAGTAGAGGTAGGAAATTTCCTTCAGAAATGGTACATGCATGCAATCATTTGAGATTCAGATAATTCACTGTCAGAATATACGAAGACTGCTTTGGATTCCCACACTTTGGAGTTGGTGGTAAAAGAACAATAAAGTACACAGGGGCCAAAATCCTGCCTGTGTCCCACATAAAACACGTAAGTCCCAAACTATGGTCCTGAAATCCCACATTCATTTGACACCTAACCCTGCGGGCACCTAAATTCCAGGGTTGCCTCCCTGTTTGTCTTAAAAGTGCCCCAGGTACTTAGGGATTCACTTCCCCACATGCTCAGAGTTGCCTCAGTCTTGACAGGACTGAGTGTTGGGTGCCTGCTTCTTGCCTAAGTCTGACAAGGAGCTAAAAACTGAGTATTGCTTGGCCTGACTCTCTGCTGGGACACCCTGTGGTTGCATATTTGGATCTTATTTAACTCATGCGGTAACAGTAGGCTCTGTACAAAATGCCATATTGGCTTCCATTTTTCCCAGGAGTTCCAGGTATGATGTAGAAATAGTGATGGAAATGGTAGCCTTAATTCAGGAACATCCTACCTACTAGAATACACCCTATCTCACAGTCATTTCACCATAATGTTTGTTTTCTGGCTCAACAAGACACTGGAGGTTCTCTGACCACCTCTGGAAAGAGGAGTGAGTCCCACTCTATGCCTTGAAAAAAAAAGGCATAAATTAATGTCCTCAGTAAATTATCAGACATGGCGGGATGTGGGTGATCACCCCTGGGGGTTAAAGACAGTCTGGAAAATGCAACTAAATATTACGACCAGGAAAAGCCAAGGCTAGGAACAATTTAGTTCAGGAGCATGGCAGCCAGAACTGTAGCACAAGCAGTATGTAGGAAGCCTGGGAAGCAAAGAGACCCTTAAAACAAATAGCAGGGCAAACCCCTTAAGGGTAAGCAACTCCATGTCACAGGGACACACTTCAGAAAAATGGCAATAGCTTGACAGAGAGTAGGCCTAAGGAATCTGGAAGCAAGAGACAGTGATGTGAGCTTCAACCAAGAAGTAAATTTGGAAGACAGTCATTTCTGGGACTGCCTTATGTACCTGGTAGGTGGGGCAAATCATCACTCAGGCTCAAAGGGCAATCATTATTGGCGTGCCAGTTGCCATGACTTACCCTGGTCTGTCTGGCGGCCAAATGGCTGGATTGCCTGGGGGCACACACAGAGGAGCACATAGGCACTGCAGCTCAAGCAGATGGAAGCACCTCAGGCTCTGAGGACATTTTGGAGTGGGGGTGAATTCACATAACCTCATGCTCTGAATTTGTTCTTGTACACACTGTGTGATTACTTCGGGAAGCAATTTAGATTTGCGCGTTGGATACTTTTGGTCTTATTTTAAGTTGCCTGGTTCCCATCATGGTTCAAATTGATATCTTTGGTGTTTAGGTTCATCTGTGAGCTAATACCTCTCTTGAAAGCACGCAATGCCCATCTCTTAGGTGTTAGTTGTTGATCAGATAAGTCAAAACCGGATATGACTCTTATCAGGGTCAATATTTCACTTTCATTTTTCTGATAGCTTTGGCTTAATTTATAACCCAGGTATTCATGAATAGTTCTGCCAAACCCATTGATACTTTAAGTTTTTTATTCTGTATTTATTCTGAATATTCCACAGCAGATAGGTGTGGGTAGAATTTTTGATGGGAAATCAGTATGTTCAATTAATCAATTCCATATTAGCATGGTTTCTTATTTTTGCTGTAGAATGCCAAAAATTTATCTGAGCCTTTGAGTTGCTTATATATTCACATAGATGAAAAGTGTCATATAGACCTCCCTGCTACCCACACACCTCCTGTCAGCTACTCAAAAAAGAGTCCTACAACTCATCTTTGGGCCTTTAAAGAGTCTTTTCCATTAGAATCCTACAGTTCAAGAGAAGCAAGCAAAATAAGTCATGTATATAATCCAGGGGGTTGTATAACTTCAGAGCTCACCCATTAGAAGTGTCCTACAGCGAGGCCAAGGTGTAGCATGTGGTCTTTGACTTTAACATGAAATTTTACAGTGCTAACCAGATCCACTGTAGGTTTTTTTAACATACAAGTGAACCACTTCTGCATCAGTTACTACCTCCACATAATATTCTCATTGTGATGCTAAGAGTGAGAGTGCCCTGTTTGGTTTCAATGCTAGGTTCAGCCCATAAGTCCAGGCAGATAGCCAAGTAGATTTCAGTTATGAAATGTTCAGGAGTTCCCCATGATGAATATCCCTCTTATGCTTGCTAATACATCATGGCAGTAGTTTTCATTCCTTCTGCAACCAGTTCTCAGGGGAAAAAAAGTCACACAGAAAACATTTCTTTCAGGGATTTTCTTCTCTGTTACCTGCCAAGTACTTTTCTCATTCTGTTGATGACAGTCAAGTGTTACTTTTCTTTAATGATAACTATCTTTTATTGAAATGCAGTGTCAGTACAAAGCCAAGACAACACCTACAACTCACCTACAAATCACTTCATTCTTCCTCTGAGTATCCAAGTATTTTGTTTTTCTGCCCACCTGTAAAAATGAATGTTTCCTCTCTGCATTTTTCAGTTTACAGTTCCTTCAAAGCTTTCAGTCTTTGGACTTACCAGTTTGCATAAAGAGTTAAAATAAAGATTCAGAGCCTCGTCTCAAGCTGAGCACTAATATCTGTAAAACACTTTATGTGTACTATGTCAACATTAGTTCAATATGGCATTTATTTGGCATCTGAGGTTTTTCAATAAGTAGTTTTTTTCCTCCCCAAAACTGTAAGAGGGGAAGATAAAATAGCTATGGGAAAACAGACTATATAACTAGTGTGAAACAAGTGCTGTGGATCCTGCTCAGAGGAGAGAACATTCCATGTTGTGGCTACTTTTTTTCTTTCACATCGTCGTGGGAAAGGAGGAGGGAGGTGGGACATGCTGCTTCTCATGGGAGCAGAATGCCACTGATTGGCAGCATCGTCACTGCTACTCTGTGCAGCAGGGGCTCCAGCCTCCTCTGGAGTTTGATTAAAGGGAAAAAAAAAGGATGTGAATTCTAGCACTCTGTTCTCCTGTAGTCACAATTTAAAGGTATACTAGTATAAGACCATAAATGAATTCAATTAGAAAAACACCACAAATTAACATAATCATGAGGCATTAGGAATATAATACTGACAATTTGTTTATTTACTGCTTAATATCAAGATGTGCTTATATTTTCCTGAGTAGATGTAGCTTGGCTGAAATGTATATATTTCCAGGCTAATATTTTATGGCTTTGTTTCTCTTGCTTTCCAGTTTTGCACTGATTAGTATGCATAGTACTGCTACACTTCCATGCTTGCCCAAAAGCAAAGCTATAGGTCATGTTCTTCTCTGGTCTAAATTTTTGATTATTACCTAGGTTGAAATTGATTTGTCACCTTAAAGAATAATTTTTAATTTGTTTGACTAAATCAGCAATGGCATTCTAGTATGCTTTCCTCATATTCTCATGGAGCTCTATCAGCCAGCATGGCTTAAGTTAGGATAGGATCTTTCTCTTTTAATTTTTAAGAAGGAAGGCAGAAACTACCAGGAAATTTAAAATTTATTGTTTCATAGAGGTTCTATGTATATTACTAAATCAATAGCCCTGAAAATTAAATACGTAGTCACCAGTTATGTATAATTGCTCATACTGCCTAACATATGGGCTGGGAAATAGATAAACATGAAGGAAGGTGCTCTCTGTCTTCAGCAATTTACAGTCTAAAGCCAATGTGCTCAAGAATGAAATGTAAGCAGAGCTGATTAAATTGCTATGGGATATGAGCATCCTGTGACAAATCCAACAGCTATCCAGTCTTCTGTAACCTAGTTGGGTGCTAAAGAATCTGCAAGTAAATATTAAGCTGACCAGATGTAATTAAAAGCATAACTGTTCTTATGTATCTGCAGATAATACAGGAGCATTAGTGTCTATAATTGAAAATGAAACTGTCTGTTCATAGTTATGTTTACCAGTCACTTCTTCCTCCTGTATATTACACAGGGTCTATAATATAGATCCTGTGAAAACCATCAGCCTCTGTGCAGCCATCAGCTCTGTCCTCTTTCCAGAAGAATCTAAACTTTGCACTGTCCCATGAAAAGTTACCCAAAGAGGTGGTGTTGAAACAGCCTGATGAAACAAACCAGTTATTGTGAGTCCTGGGGAGTAGAAGCATGAAGTGGTAGAGCTGTTCATCAGCATTTGCTTTTCCCAGGATAATCAGTTGCGATTACAGAGAATAAGGTTGTAATATTTAAAACAAACACAGAGAGTGGCTGTGAGAATGTGGGTCAGTGAATTTCTACCATTAATAAACAATAATTAGGGAGTTATCTATCAGCTGTTCCACAAAAAGATAAATGAAGCAGAATGAGTAAGCTAAGCTAAGCCTTTATAAACATGCCCTTCCCAATAAATTATCAAGGAAACTACACTATTATGGGTTCAGGGGAAAAAAATGGAAAGAGTAAGAATTATCAATTTGAGATGAAACAAGGAATAGACTTCCTTAAACTTCTCTAATAAAATTATTCTTATTTAAAAGACTTCCTTCTCTAGGGGCCAGAGTACCCACCTGCAGGTCAGACCTGCTGTCAGGAAGCTGATTGCTTGTCCTGGGCCCTGGTGTGGGACACCACAGAAGGACCAACAATGTCTTAGGATTATTGCTATTTATTACTGCCTTTTCACTGTTTCTGTGTCCTTACCCATCTGGGCACAAGTGTGGCTGTCAAAAGAGACCTGGAGCAGATCAAAGACAACTGCTGTGCTCTGAGCTGTGGTAAAGGGCCAAGGTGGTGTTCCTCTTTGACCCTACCAGTTAAGGACATGGGCTCGATAGGAGAGGATGTATTATGCAGATCAAAGGCAGTGTAGCTGGTGTCACAGGGAGGGCCTTTGGCTTCTATGTCCATGGATTATCTTCTGGGAGTGAGGACTGGTGGGAAGTGATGGCACTAGCCTCAGAAAGAAAAGCAAGAGCATCTTTCCCAATAGTCTTGCTGTTGAGAAAGGTTTCTAAGCAAGTTCATCAAAGTATGCATATCAAAGCCTAAAAAGAAGTGGGAAAACAGGTTGAATTTAAGACCCTAAGGGAAGCAAGGAAGGTACATAGCAAACACCTGAACTTCAGGAGAGTGGACTTCAGCTTGGTCAGGGAATAGGTCTGCAGAAATCACTGGGGAGCCAAGAAAGAAAAGGTCTTCAAATCAAATCTCCTTGAAGCACTAGAATGGCCCATTGTGATTGCACAAGAAGATGGGCAGATGTGGCCAGAAGCCAGACTGGCTGAAGAGGGAAGTCCTAGCTGAGCTCAGACGTAGAAAGGAGGCTACCAGGAAATCTAGAAGCATCACTCAGGCATTCAAGAATTGAATTAGGAAAGCCACATAGCTGGTCAAAACCGCCAAGGAACATAGAGGACAACAAGAAGAGCTTCTACAGATAAGCAGCCCTGAAAGAAAGGTGAAGAAAAATGTAAGCTCGCTGTTAAATAGTGCAGGCAAGGTGGAAAGTATGTAGTGACAAATTGCATAGAAAAGACTGGAGTACTTAATGCCTTCTTTGCCTTGTTTTTTACTGCCAAGGTCAGGTCTCTGAGCCTAGTAGCAAACGGTGGGGACTGATGCCCGACCCATCCTATAGGAAGATCAAGTTAGGAAGAATTTAAGTATTTCTGGACATAGGACCAGAAAAGATCCATCCATAGAAGTTGAGACAGCTGATGTGTTTGTGAGGCTCCTCTTTGTCACCTTTGAAAGGCTGTGGCAACTGGGGGAACTCCCCAGTTGCTGGTTAAAGACAAGTAGCACATCAATATTTTTTGAAAATCAAGAAGGAAGGCCTACAGCATGGTCAGCTCCTGGGAAAATGATGGAACAAGTCCTCCACATTTCAGACACATGAAGGACAGAATGATGACTGGAATCAGCCAGCAGAGATTTATCAAAGTTAAATCATCCTTGACCAACCTGATTGCCTTCTATGATGAAATGGCTGGCTCTGTGGATGAGAGTAACAGGTGTAGCTTATCTGAAGCAAGACTTTCAACACTGTCTTTTGTAGTGTACTGGTAGCTAAACTGAGGAGATGTGGACTGGGTGAGTAGACTGCAAGGGTAATGAAAAACTGGCTGGACTGCTGGGATCAGAGAGCAGTGGTTAATAATTCAATGTGTATTGGATTTTCATGCCAAGGTTTTGGTAGCAGGGGGGCTACAGTGTTCTTCTATGGGAAGGTGCTGTAAACTTCCCCCATGTCCTGCAGAGCCAACACCAGCCAGCTCCAAGATAGACCCACCGCTGGCCAAAATCAAGCCCATCAGCTATGGTGGGAGCACCTCTGGAATAACAGATTTAAGAAGGGGGAAAAATCACTGCAGAAACAGCAGCAGAGGAGTGATAAACGTGAGAGCAACAGCCCTGCAGACGCTAAGGTCAGTGCAGAAGGAGGGGAGGAGGTGCTCCAGGTGCCAGAGCAGAGATTCCCCCGCAGCCCCTGGAGCAGACCATGGTGAGGTAGGATGTCCCGCTGCAGCCCTTGGAGGTCCATGGTAGAACAGATATCCCCACCTGCAGCCTGTGGAGGAGCCTACGCCAAGAGCAGGTCGATGCCCAAAGGAGATTGCAGCCCTGTGGTAAGCCTACACTGGAGCAGGCTCCTGACAAGGCCTGTGGTCTCATGGAGAGGAGTCCATGCTGGAGCAGGTTTCTGACAGGACCTGTGGTCCCATGGAGAGGAATCCACACTGGAGTAGGTTTCTGACAGGACCTGTGGTCTCGTGGAGAGGAGTCAATGCTGGAGCAGGATTGCTGGCAGGGCTTGTTACCCTGTAGCATACCCACGTTGGAGCAACTTGTTCCTGAAGGACTGCACCCTATGGAAGGGACCCATGCAGGAGCAGTTCATGGTAACTAGTGAGTGATCTCTCCCTGTCCTTATGTTGACCCATGGGCCTTTCATGACATTTCTCTCCCCTATCCAGCTGAGGAGGGGAGTGATAGAGTGGCTTTGGTGGGAACCTGGCCTCCAGCCACAGTCAACCTATCACAAAGCTATGTAAACCGTTTATCACTGACCTGGACAATGAGCTGGAACACACACTTGTTGGGGTTTTGAGTGATAAAAAATGGGCGGGGTGGAGTGATTGATATGCTGAAGGGCTGAGCTGTTATTCACAGGGATCTCAGCAAACAAGACGATGGAAGAATTGTGGAGTTCCAGAGAGGCAAATGCAAACTCCTGTGTAAGCAGTGAAAATCAGGCATATACTGGGCTATGTTAGACATGGTCAGCAGCTCAAGGGAAGTGATTTCCAACAACCTTCCCCTCCCTCAGCACTGATAAGGCCACTGGTAATTATACTTATTATGGAATTAGATGGACGTTAGGATTTTTACTTTTTTTCACCGTCAACTCAAACAGCCATTCTCCTATTTTTGTGCATCGTATTCTTACTTTTTTCCCCTAAGAAATCAGTGATTTAATAGCTAACTCATATACCAAATGTACAAATACAACCAAGAAGAAAAGAAAACCAGAAAAACTTGCATCAAATATTGATTTTAAATTCACTAAAAAGTCTCTGTAAATTTAAATTTTCATAACACACTTTATTAGTGGAGAAACAAAGATATATCAGAGCTTCAGAACTGGAGTTATCGACACTTTAGTACTATAAAATTATCAAAGTGAATTTGGAATTACTGAGAAAAATTCTTTCCCTGGGTAAAACTACTGAAGATCATCCAGTCATACAAAACCCCCCCCTTTGTCTGCAACAGAGAAATCCTGTGTTTTATTACAAATCAGTACTCTTTCTTTTCAGAAATCTAAGAACAAAACTGTGGTCTATGTCAGATGGAATAAGACACATACATTTACTGAGAATAGAAAATTGCTTTTCTGAAGCCTTGATGACATGGATGGGCAGGGAATCTGGGCTGGTGCCTCTGTGTCACACTTGGCACTGTGTTTATCCAGGAACCTGTATGATATTTGATACTTTATTGCAAGAGTAAGTCAGGTTTCATAATTTAGCCATTTGACCAGGTTGTAATGAGTGTAACTCAGATGCTTGGAATTACGCAGTGTAACTTCTACAGAAAAGGAATGAAGGTCTTATAGAAATGATTTTAATATAGAGCAGTAAAGGAAGAAGTCTTCCTACCAAGATATAAAAGATGACTTGTCAACAAACAGCAGTTAATTCTATTTTCAGTTCGGGGAGTTCCCAAGTGCTGGGTGACACATGGGTGCTTAGAGCCCTCTTGCACTGAGGGCTGGACTGCCTGTGTCTCAGCAGCTGACATTTCAATGGTATTAACAGGGTAGGTTATTGGTGAAATCTCTTCTGCCTAAAAGTAAACAACCTAAAGGCTGTTCCAATTGCCAAACAGCACAGGATTATTGTATTATCTTCCTTCTACTTTTGTGTTACTTTCTGGCTGTGCTGTGATTCAGCACTAAGTTAGTGCTGATCCTTGGTCCTAAATGGCTAAATTTATATATCAAACATAGATGGAGCCAAATCTGTCCCATACTGAGATAGTACTGACAAAGCCATTAACCTTTTTGTCAGTATTCCCAACATCAAAACCAGAAGCATTGGGAATATCATCCTACTGCCTTTTGAATGACCCTCCTTGGTAAGTAAGAATACTTGACAGAATAAGTATTACTTAGTTAACATGCAAAGGGGTAAAAATCTAGCTAAGTGAACAATTGGCTGTTGGCATTGTCAACATACTTAAAAAGAAAGCTTATGATCTGATCTACATGCATAAGAAATCTCCATATGTACATACTGTGAAATTTTAAAAAGAGGTATTTCCCTTCCTCCTCACTAAGACCAAGATGTCTTCATGAATCTACAACAAAGTAGCAAAACCAAGACATTTTGTTCAAGGTAAATAATAAGTAGCAGACCTAGAACTAGGATTTCCTAATGTCCAGTCACTTGGTTTAGCAATAAAAGATTTTTTGGATAGGCTGAAATATGACTTTGGAATTTAAGTTTAGGACCAAAATAGGAAATGGGGGTTGGAACTAGATGATCTTCAAGGTCCCTTTCCAGTGCAAATCATTCTGTGATTCTATGAAATCAGCAAAGTAAAACAGAGTTAACAACTGTGAGTGAAAACTAGGACAGTTGTCAGCACACCTCAGTTATTTAGACAGGAAAGAGTTTAAAACCACTATTAGAATATTGCTGTTACAGGAAACAAATATCAGCAGGTGTGGAGAGCATGAAAGGAGAATTACATCCAGATAAGAGTGATTTTTTTGCTCTCACAGTCTTATAAATTAAAATTGTATCTGGAAAACATTTAGTGACATCTTGTAATATTTCCAGGAAGTTCTCAGATGAATGAATCAGCTTCTCACGTAATTAATCAAATTAACTATTCACCAGGAGTAGGCAACAATGAACTATTCAGCTAGATATAAATAGCAGCTTTATGAGTTTCATTTGACTGTTACTCACTGTTGCATGTTAAAAGGTGTACATTAATGATTCTCACAATCTGGTTTTGTTTACACACTCAAAAGACAATAGCTAGAAAATTGAAGTATGTTTTGCTTTCTATTGAAAACTGTTAGGGAAGTGAAGGGAAAACAGCAATAGTGATTGCTGATCAGTTGCTAATAAAACAACATTGGAACAGGTTAAGTTTCACAGATCTGTGTGTTTTGCCAATGATTTAATGAAGTCAGTGCTTTACAGAGAGAGGAGCCAGGACTGAATGACTGGAATCTTTTGTCCACCTGCCAAGGCTATTTGTTATACATACATGTATGTATAACTTACATAAGTATATACATTATATACTTACAAAGTATCCTTACTTTGTGGTACGTGTAGGTGACACAAAATACCAATTCTATGAAAGCACCATTAAATTCATTCCATGTGATCAAAGCAATGAATATCAGTTATCCCAGTTCTAGCAATAGGCAGAGGGAAAAAGTATTTCATGTTTTATTTCAGGTAACTTTTCAGCAATCAAATGCTAGCATGATTTGCCTTTACCAGTATGTTCTAACTTTGTAGTTACTCCTGCTTTGAGAAGGGGTGTTGGCCTAGATGTCAGGAAAGAACTCCAAAGGTCCCTTCCGAAGTAAATTATACACTGATTCTGCTTACAAATCTTCATCTGCACTACCATTACACAAAAACATAACTGCCCACAAATATGTAAACCATCTGTTCCATTTTTCTTATTTTTATTAGAATTAATGCATCTTTAATTATAATCTTGTTCGTTACAAGCGTCTTCACATTCCACATGTACTCAATAACAGGTATTTGGATTCAGATGCCATTAGGCAATGACTCACTGTGTGATGTCTGATGATGACGTTTAAAATGAGGGAATACTGCTTGAGGATCTTTGGAATTGGAAATATGTTTGTTGTGCTCTTCCCCTTCCAATTTAGACCGGTCCATTGTACCAAGTGATGGTGCAACTTAAAGCATTAGATAACAATATGGAAAACAATACATCAAAGAGGTAATTCCCTTTTTATTGTATTTATTTTGACATTACATCCTAGCAATTATTTTTAATGTTTGGATTCGGATTCTTTATTTGTAGTCACAGTAACAGCAAAGCTGGCATGAACTTCAGGTTTAGTTTATTTGTTCAGTAGTCAATTATATCTCGTGTGTTTATCTATAAACAACTTTGTCTCAGTAGCAGAGCCTCATTCACCTATAGAACTACTGTCTTTAAAATCTCACATGGATAATGTATCTTGCTGTATCTGTGTCTAGTTAGTACAGCAGCAGGATGTTTAAATAGGAAGATAATTTAAATAGCAAGTTATCTCACTTTATAACTTTACTTTATAACTTAACTGTTTTATTCCCTACCTGGCTTCTTGTATCTAGATCCAGCAAAAATCTTGGGTGCTCAATGGAATTCAGTTTTCTGGAAGTGGAATCCATATGCCTGAGTCAGGTGCTTCTGTTCCTTATACTATACCCGCAAGAAAAATGCAAAAATAAATGTTTAATCTGTTTGGTAGTCATCATTAGTAATCAACAGAACGCTGATTACACCGTCTAGCTGGCCAATGTCGTGCTTCAAGAACTGCAGCTGTGGGGGTTAAGTAAGACCTCAGGAGGTGAGCACAGGCAGCATCAAGAAGGAGTCACATCCTAACAGTATCACTGATAATAGCCTGTGGACTCCTGCCTGCCTGTGAGAAAAAAATCACCTGGCATTACTTTTAGTGATGCTGCTACAATGATCAGCCAAACCCTTCAGCCTACAAACCCTACCAACACCACCCTTTTCTATATGAGAACTCTGAGGAGCTCATAGGAGGAAAGGGCAAAGACTAAACCCATGGTTCTCCTTGATTTCCTGTAGGAATATCCATATGTGCAAAGTTTTCTGAAAGTCTGCAAATCCTGTAACCAGGAAAAATCTTTGTAAAAATATTTTTATTTTTTTGTCTGTTTGGTCAGGGTTTTCTGTTTGTTTGTTTGTTTGTTTTTCCAGTGGTGTTGGCATCTCACAGCAGCTCCTCTGGTCAGTGCATCCTCCGGAGTCTGGTTTCAGCAGACCTGTAACAGCATTAAGAGGGCACCTTGCAGAACCAGAGAAGCCTTTAGTAGCGTGTAGCTTCCGGGTTGCATGTCTCTGTAATTTTGGGATCAGTTCTGTGCGGGTCTCCTGCCACTTCTGATCTGCAAAACAGTCATTTTGATACCATCCACACTAGTTAAAACTGTTGTGGATGCACACACAATACTTCTGGAGGAACCTCTTCCCTTCCACTACCATGCCCAACACATGCAAAGTGAGTGTAGTTGCCCATATTCAGGAGTGTGAGGGAACTCTTCCCTTAAGAGCATAAAGCCCTTGCAATACCACATGTGCTCTGTGCCTTCTTTCCCTGTCCTTGGGGTAGGCCATACCAAATACTAAGTTTTCTTCAGGTTTACAGCAGTTTACCTGCTTTTTAAATTAATGTGTCACAAAAAACTTCAAAGACAAGGCAAGGAAAGCTTCCTTTTGTATGTCCCAAATCACAAAAGTACCACAGCTTAACTTTTTGCTTGTAGAGCACTAGCAAAAGAGGCATTTTTTTTATTAAGTCTCATGTTTGGAACATTACGTTTTATCGAAAAGTCATCATAATAATCTTATTTAAACTGGAAAAAAACTAAAATGAGCCTTTCAGATTTTTTCTAATCCTTCAGATGACTGAAAAAATACTAGAATTCCGCATACTGCTGGATCAGCAACACACAAACTTATTAAAATGCCAGTCTTTGGGTAAACTCCACAAAAGGGCCGTAATAACTGCAGTTAGTTCCTGAATCCCCGAAAACTCCTTCAGCAGCCGTGGCCACTGCATGACATCTGGTGGCCACAAGGCAGCATGGCCACAGCGTGGCACTACTCAAACTGCAGCGTGAGCATTCGCTAAAACCACACGGTAACGTCAGCTCTGCTCCAAATGTGCCAAAACTCCGGCTCTGAGATGTTTGCTGCCCTTGTACATCTTGCCACCGAACAACCCAGCTTTGACAGTGTGTAGCACAACAGGATGCATATTTTCCTTGCAGTTACGATGTTCCCTGCCACGAGTGTTGCTCTTCCCCTGCACTCCTACAGTTGCGGGACATCGAGATGGGGATTTGCAGAGCGACAGAATTGTGGGAGATGTTCTTTGAAATGCAGAGGTGGCATTCACTGTGAACTTGCGCCTACTGAGCTTACAAAAACCAATCCAGAATGGTATGTAAGAGATGCCACTGGTGGCAACAGGTACTCCTCATCCTCCTGTGATCATGGTATGAAATCACAGCATCATAGAATACGAAGGGTTGGAAGGGATCTTAAATATTATCTAGTCCCAGTCTGCCCTGCCATGGGCGAGGACACCTCCCACTGGACCAGGCTGCTCAAGACCTTATCCAACCTCTCTGGGAACACTGCCAGGCTGGGGCATCCCTGAGCAACCTATTCTAGTACCTCACTACCCTCACAGTAAAGAATTTCTTCCTAATACCTTACCTAAATTTCCCATCTTTCAGTTTATACCCATTCCTCCTTGTCCTACCACTACAGTTCCTGATGCAGAGTGCCCTTCTGGCTTCCCAGTAGATCCCCTTCAGATACTGGAAGGTTGCCATGAGGTCTCCACACAACCTTCTCTTCTCCAGGCTGAACATCCCCAACTTTCTCAGCCTGTCTTTGTAGGGGAGGTGCTTCAGTCCTCTTGTCAACTTTGTGGCCTCCTCTGGACTTGCTCCATCCATCACGGTGGGTGAGTTCTACTACAGAAAAAGTTATAGAATATTCTGAGTTGGAAGGGACCCATCGAATCCAACTCTGTCCCTTCACAAACACCCTATAAAGTCACACGATGTGTCTGAAAGCATTGTCCAAACGCTTCTTGAACTCTGTGAGGCTTGGTGCAATGACTACTTCTTTGGGGAAGTAAGAAAAAGAACAATCGGGTAAGAGAAAACAGATTAAGTGCTCAAAATCCTCAAACGCGCGGTCTATCGGCTGAGCGACCCTGCCGATGCCTCAGGAGCGGGCCATGGCCGAGTCCAGCACAGCTGCAGCCCAGCGACTCTCCGCCTCCAGCGCTGCCGCTGCAGCACCAACAGCGCTCTCGGAGCGGCTCGGGACCGACCCCCGGGCCCAGCAGAGAGACCGACTCCNCATGTCCTACCACTACAGTTCCTGACGCAGAGTGCCTTTCTGGCTTCCCAGTAGATCCCCTTCAGATACTGGAAGGTTGCCATGAGGTCTCCACACAACCTTCTCTTCTCCAGGCTGAACATCCCCAACTTTCTCAGCCTGTCTTTGTAGGGGAGGTGCTTCAGTCCTCTTGTCAACTTTGTGGCCTCCTCTGGACTTGCTCCATCCATCACGGTGGGTGAGTTCCACTACAGAAAAAGTTATAGAATATTCTGAGTTGGAAGGGACCCATCGAATCCAACTCTGTCCCTTCACAAACACCCTATAAAGTCACACGATGTGTCTGAAAGCATTGTCCAAACGCTTCTTGAACTCTGTGAGGCTTGGTGCAATGACTACTTCTTTGGGGAAGTAAGAAAAAGAACAATCGGGTAAGAGAAAACAGATTAAGTGCTCAAAATCCTCAAACGCGCGGTCTATCGGCTGAGCGACCCTGCCGATGCCTCAGGAGCGGGCCATGGCCGAGTC
>WEIT01018368.1:56686-75524 GCA_013389985.1 Dryoscopus gambensis
TGCGGACACGGGCTCTGCCCCTGGCACCGGGGCCTCGGGGTGCGGGAGCTGCCGGCTGACTGCGGGGCGGTAACGGGAAAGCACCTTTTGCCTCTAAGGCTGGGGCGTGATGCAGCCTTAGGAGATGCTCATTTACGTTTCGCTCCTTATCCACCATGTGTTTGTAGTTGAGAACTTAATTCATCCCGTTCTTTGTACCAAGTGATGCTTTTAATGCCCCGGTGACAGCGTTGGTCAGCCTGCAGGAACGTAGTTATGGGAGAACCTTTAATAAGATGTATTTTATTTGCAGTCGTGCTGACTTGTTTTTTTGGGGGGGGGGAGGTGGCGGGGAATGGGTTACAGTTGTAGCTGAAGAAACAAACTCATCTACATGTGCTTCACTGTCCACTGGAAGAATGACAGATGATAAAGATGTACTTCGGGATGTGTGGTTTGGGAGAATACCGACCTGTTTCACTCTGTATCAGGATGAGATAACTGAAAGGGAAGCTGAACCCTACTATGTGAGTATGACAAAGGTAGTCACAAGTAGTCCAGTGCCGTGGTTATGTTTGTTTCCTTCATTCTCATCAGGTGTACATCTGCATGTTGTGAAAAAACCCAACTTTTTTTCTTACTTTTCCTGGTAGCTTCTGAAAGTAAACATATAACCATGCTGTGTGATTTTGTCCTTCTTCACAGCAGATTGAAAACTTCAAGCTTGTTCCACTAGTGAGAGAAATTTATTACAGATAAGTAAGATCTTTGAAAAAATTGTAAGAAAGTCAATGAGTGTCTAGGTAAAGGAGGAGGCTGTGTGTGAGTTTGTATGTTCTTGGATAATGAACAGGTGAAGGGAGAGAACTTCTATGTTAATGCAGAAATAATTTAGTCAGAGACTTATGAAATCTTAAACGTTAAGGCTGGTCATCTGTGTAACACAAACTCATAATGAACACTGTCTCCATGGATGACTTCTGCTCGTTTTCTTTTCTTTAAATGCCAGCAGCCATGAGAGATCTTGCTCAGAAGTAAGAAAAGCTGCTCAGAGCACTGTCTGAACAGGATTGCTAGCTGATGATAAAAAAAGGATGATGAATGTACTTAAATTGTAACATGGAAGTGCCTTCTATAATGATGTATTTATTTATAGTGTTCTCATCACTTTTCATTCTTTCAGCACCTAATAGACATGTAATTGAGAAAGAATGTTAGCTGATTCAGTGAAATGCAAATTTGAAATGGAACAAGTATATGGGAGGGAAATCTTGAACTTTTAATTTTTATGGGATTCTGAAATTCTTAAATCTTATCATATCCCATTCCACACTGGATAGAACTTTTTTTTCTGTGTTCAACAACATCTTTGTGTTATCAGTCTCTGATTTGCGTGTGTTGCTTTGAAATGTCATAAACTATTAATGGTTTTTGTTCAGCAATAATAGTGCTCATCTTTGTCTATTTTAGTTTCATCACTGGTAAAAGATAAGCACTTTACTTCATATTTGTTGACCTATTGCCAAATACATCCAAGGTACCTAAAAGTCTCAGACTTCAAATTATACATGTGAGTTAAAATGTTTGCGTGCTTTGTGTAAGAGCTACACAAAAGGTATGAGTTTAAGTTCAGAGGCATGCAGCCTTGATCTGTTTAACATTGGCATGGAAACCATGAAAGCACATTATCCTCGTGGTGTGGCCAGCTTTCTAAGTCAAGGAGATGGTTTTAAGGTCGTAGGATTTCTTTTATTTACTCCATGTAAAGTGTGCACAAAAATTCTTAATTCTTTCTGTGAAATCTGGTTACTCACAGATGACAATACTAAAATTTTAGCTTCTTCATTTTTCAGTTTGTGTTGGAGCTGATAATACAGCTTTGTGTCTTTGGAGGGACCAAGGATTTATAATAGTATAAGGCAGAATAGCAACCAAGGTTTTAAATCCTGGTATAGTTCTGATAGTTTCAGAGTCTGTCTGCATTAATGTTTTTGTTCAGCTCTGGAGTGCATTTGAAATAAGTCTTCATCCTTTCCACTTCCTGTGCCCAGGTTGGCATCACAGAGCAGTCAGACAGCCCACAGGCCGAATCATTTTCACGTGAAGCTGAAGCAGCAGATGGGCTTCAGCTGCTAATGGACATTTCGTGTATGGGAGCAAACTTGAGCTGAATCAAAGTAAAAGAACAACAAACCCTCTACAATTATGTAGGGTAGAAAAGTATATGTAGTTAACATTTCCAGCTCTTGACATCAGCTCTTCAGCTTTACTTGTCTCCTCTTACTTGTTAGTGTAGATACAACCTCTGTATTCCAGACGGCCTTTCGTAAATGGAAAGACTGCATGGGAAGGAAATACTGGCATCGTTAGGTTGAGAGAGGATAAAGGATTCTGCTCTGAGGAGCTTGCTTTATGAACATAAAGGATGACATAGACTTGGAGGGTGAGGGGTTAGGAAAATAACCCAGAGTCTGTGGGTTTGTTGTGAGTGGTGTGCCAGGAGAGCCCTGTCTGTCAGAGGGATTAGTGCAGCACAGGAGTAATGCATGTGTGTATCACCTTCTGGCACTGCATGGCGGTAGGACAAGTAATTTAAAATTAGCTTGTCTATCTTTTGGAAAGAGTACTGACATAAAGACTGGGCAGCTCTGGTAGAACACTGTTCTGGGTCTTACTATAGTCAAGTCAGGTAGGTTTCTGCAGTTACACTAGAAATAGATACATGATTTTCTTTGGAGTGTTTCATACAGATGCTTATGTTTTGAGTGGCAACGTATTTAGGAACAGTTAGGTTGAACTACTTTTGTTGCTGATTTATCTTAAAATTGTTATGCATTGTATTTTCAAATTATATACTGTTTGCCTCCTGGTGCAAGCAACACTTAGGAAGAAAAGAATGAAAGAAGTATACAGGAAGCAGAGACTTATTGGCTGAGACTTGTCAGGTGTATAAAGAACAAAATTACAGCAGGATACAGTCTTAGAATGATGGTCTGCCCAAGGGACTGGTCTTTAACAGGACCACTCTTTAGCTTGCTTGATGTCAAAAGTATTATTTTTTTGAAATGTCTCTAAGAGTGAACAATGTGAAGCCATTCCGTGTTAGGATGCTTAGCTTCATCTTCCTTGATACTTTAGTGATCAGACCAGTCCAGTTCCAGTTAAATGTGTAATATTTCTGTTTTAGTGCTTTGCATGTAAAAATACTATATGCTTCGCAACAAAACCTGCGGAGATGCCTGGAGAAGTACTCTTTTTACACAAAATTATATTGCAAGTATTTACTTAGGCATTCGGAATTCTTTGTATTTCATTTAATACAATGAATGGTTAATAAGAAAACATTCTTGGTTATTGTGATTAAATGCTGTAGCAATACACAATATGCAAAAGAAAGATGTTGCAGTTTGTGTATTTTTTGGGGATGGCATTTAGGGATGGCTGTGAGGATTTATTCTGCTTGGTGATGTATTTGGAAATTTACTTTTCTGAATTTTATGAAGAGAACTCATGATCTTATTTGTTAACTTTCAGTGGGTGGGGAAGGGATATTAAAAGGGGTAACAAAGTGAAAATATATTTAAGCTGCTTTTAAAGATCTCAAAAGGTTTAGTATACTTGTAAATATCTAAGATAATTAAAGCTAGAAAAGTGGTAGAATTGGATCCTTTCATTTGTCCCATTGAAGGGGAAAACTACAGCAAGGTAAAAGAAGTGGGGAGACCAAACAAAGAGTTCAGTAGGTTGTACAAATGCTCAGCATATCTGAAAAACAGGTAATCCCTGTTAACCTGATTAACTGTTGGGTTTTGTACAGTTGCACAGTTTTTGTTGAGGCCTTTTGGGAGTGCTGGCCATATTCTGTTAAATGCCATTTCGCTATTGTCTGTGGTCTCTGTGTTGAAGTAGAAACTGGGTTGTTCTTTCACAATACAAACTGAAGTAGAATATTTTACAGAGGAAGTTATGCAGTTTAAAGGGTTATGTGAAACATGGTTGCAATAAATAATGCTTTAATATATTTATCAATTCCAACATGATTGTGCTACATGCAACATGCTGAAAATTGGCTCTTATAAGAGTCCTAGTAAGTCTTATCAGAGTACACCAGCATTAATTTAACTGTACATATCATGCAGAAATAACATGAAATTATCACCAAAAATATATAGGTTTGATTGGTATAGCCTGGACTGTATTGTCTCAAGAACAATCAGTGCAGATATGTGGAATTAAATAAATGAAGGATAAGCTTATGTTGTCATTCAAGTCATTAAAGTACCAAACAATTCTCACTTGAGTGTGTACATAACTTCATTGAATTTATTGAGTTTGTTTGCCTTTTAAAAATGAAGGTTGTGTTTTGACTACATTGCACCTATGAAACAAGGTAGAAACAGTGTGATGGTGGTAATAAAAGCAGCAGTTGGAAAAAGAAAACCATATGGTACATGAAAAATGGAGTGTTAACTGACATGACGCCTGTGACAGTGGTGAGACTTGGCCTTATGTAATTTTATATTTTATTGTAAATTTTAGCTGTGTCACAGATGTAACCTAGTGCGGCATTATCAAATAGATGAAACTGTTCTTCCAGGAATTTGATGTACTCTCCATACTTCTTTATGGTTGGGTATTTACAAATTGTAGTATCATGGCCAAAATATTATCTGATTTATATATCAAAGCGTGGTTTAATTATTGGAGAAATTCTGGAAGAATGTTGCAGCAGAGATCAAGTTTTCTGTCAGGCAAAATATATCCTTATGTAGTTTGGGATGTTTGTACCACAGACATTCAGTTAGAGCCTGGCATTATTCATACTATACAGAAAATAATTTAAGAAACAACACTGGTTATGAGGAACACTGGAAAACAAATGTTTCTCTAAACATGCAAAATATAATCTATATATACCTTAGGCCCATCTATTTTATTAATCATTATGAAGCAGAACTTTACAGGATGAATACTATTAATTTTAAACATCTGCTCTAAAGTGAATTGATATTTTACAGGGAGGTAATCTTTACTCATTGAGACACTGAAAAGCATTGTTTGTTAATGCTTATGGATTGATTTATCTCTAGTAAATGTGCCACACAGTCATCAGTCAATGCAGTGATTGCTACAGAGGGCTTAACCATTCCTACTAGGCGTGAGACTTCAAAAAAAAAAGGTGGTGGGAAAGATATTGCAGATAAAAATAGCACAACGTTCTGATTTGGATAGTATACACTTGAGAAAAGAAGATATTATATGCCAAAGCTTTAAGAAGGTGTTTTGTTTCAACTGATAAAATATCTACAGTTTCCTTTCTGATTTTAGTTGCTGGGTGAAGGTTAAATAGTGGAAGAGTTAGTAGTCTTGACTAATAGGTTGAACTGGCAAACTCAGTGCAAAGAAAATGGAAATTGCCAGCTATTGGAAGTACAAAGCACTTGGAAACCAAACCCTAAAGCATCTAGTTTCCATTCTTCTTTTTTCCTTGTGTAGCAATTTCCATTTTGAAATAATAGCTGATACACAGTTGCTCATTCTTTTTCAATAAAAATTAGAGTCTCTTATGTGTTCATATGAAAAAGGCTTAAAACTTCATTATTTAAATGCAGAAGAGCAGAAATTGAATTCCACTGTTCTGCCTCCCACCCCACTGAAAGAATCAAGAACTTAATTTTTTACTTTTTTTTGGTGTTAATATATTGGATACTGCTATTCTGCATCTTCTGTATACATCCTTTTATAGCCTTTCATTGACCATTAATAAGTAAACTGTCTAAAAGACCTCTTACCTTAAAATGAGGAAAAAGAGAATGCTAACTGCATTTTGGTTATGAAAATGCATACTTGTTACAGATCTTTATTAGTTTAGTGTATTTTATTTACACTTAAAGCTTCTATAATTTTTTTTTCAGTTGCTTTTGCCAAGGATAAGCTACTTGACACTGGTAACAGACAAAGTGAAGAAACACTTTCAGAAAGTTATGAGACAAGAGGAAGTTAGTGAAATATGGTTTGAATATGAAGGTACACCACTGAAATGGTGAGTTATTGAACTTTGTGGTTTATCATGTAGAGAGTTCCCAGGTTCAGCACAATGTCAGTAGTTTTGCTAAAGTAATTACTACCTTGAGTTTCAAAGATGGCAGAAGAGGAGGAGGGTAAAAAATGCATGTTTTTTGGGAAAAACAAAAGAAGGTTTAATGTTGAACATATTTTTTTATTATTCTGCTTGAATTTTTACTGTATGTGTAAGACAGAGGTGTTGTGCTGCACTTACTGGTTTTGTTGTTACCATAATTCAGAATGCCTGTAGTTTTGGCTTTACCATTGCTAGCAGTAGAATTGCCAAATAAATCTTTATTTAAGATGTTCCACCCTCCTAAAGATGTCTAATAACACAGATAGGAGGTAGTATTTCTGGAGTCTGAATGCAAATAGCTTATATGCTTGAAGGTAATAAACATGGGTAGCCTTCACTTTTCAGTGATTTGATATGTGCTTGCACTATAAAACAATCTAATATTGATCTGCAAGCTTTTGTTGAATTCAATTAGGTCAACTTTACTGAACTAACTGCTGTTGATTCTGTTTTTATTCTGTCCTATAGTCTATTAAAACTATCTTCTTTTGGAGTTTTGGTTTGGTGGGTTTTTTTGTGAGACGTTAGGGACTTGAACTGACATTGTTTCATTTAATTAATTTTTGTAAATACTGTTCATCAAGTTTTCTACTTCTTCTGCTGTTAATGAGTTTTATAGAAAATATTTTGAGAGCTGCAGTGTTTGCTAGTTCTGTATAGATAGCATCAGCCCTCCAGAAGGTATTTAGTATTTTGAATGATGAAGAGATTTTTCTCTTTTTATTCCTTGTATCATCATAGGAAAGAAAACTAGTGGGGTATTTTTATCTTACTGAACCTAGATTGTCTTGTGATTAGCAAGCATCCCATCACAGAGTCCCTGTAGACTTGGTGACGCAGTAGATCTTTTCTAGTCTTTTGTTTCTTTGAGACTGACCTAGTGTAAACCTTGAAAATATGTAAATAGAAATCCATAAAAACTAGCTCTTTAAACTTTTATTATAACTGACTGGCAAAACCAGCTTTAGACATCTATTTAAGTTATGTGAAATTTAACAAGAAATGGTTTCTTATGTGCCATAGTAATATTGAAGCATGGATAGTACCTAAATAAACAAGGTACCACATTTATCCCAGTGTGTTCATAGTCCCAGGTAAATATTGGGAGGAAACTAATTTTCGCTGAAGTTGTAACAAGAAAGGAAAGAGAGGCTTTGTACTTCAACTGAAAATAGATCCGTATTTTCTGTAAGTTTTCAAATACCATGAGGTTTAAACTAGAATAAAAATATAATAACTGTAAAATATAGGTATAGAGTAAAAATATGACTTGTAATTCTAAAATTAAGTGAAGAGTTATTAAACTCATTGAACGTAGAAATGAAAATAAATTGTGTAATGATGATCTGCTAATTAAGGCTCTCATCTTTCAGAAAAACTAAGCGCATTCTGCCAGGAACAGCTCCACTGATTTCAGTGGAACTGCTTTTCTAAGGAGAGTAATTTGTAAACCATTATTTTAGGAGAATGGTAATCTCATAAAGAGTCGAAGCTTCTTCTGGGGAAGGCCCAAACACCAGAACTGAGATTTAGATTGAGCTCCTAGTTGGTAGAGAAAGAAAAGTGAGCATTAATGTTTAATCTTTTTAGCTATTTGTGCGTCCAGAATAAAATAGAACTTGTTAATAATATTATTTACTCTTAATTATTCACTTTGCACTGTGAGGTCTTATTGCTTACAGTCTGTGCAGTTTCATACCTAGTTGGGATGAAATCTATGTTCAGATGCATCTCTTCTATTTTCCGGTGAGATTTTGGAGGAAGTCTTAAACATAATTTCAACTTCAGGCTCTGCACTGCATGGGTCAAGTTCCTAAAGGAGAATGAAGCTCTCCAGGCCTGGAGTTACAGGGGCCTGGGTTCTTTCTTCTGCTGAGGGTGTTGGGACAGGGGAAGATGGTTTCTTTTCCTGCAGGAGCTGTGTGCTGGGGGACGGTCTGTCACCAAGGTAAGGAGTTTCAGGAAGAGGTTATTAGACTGTGCAGCATTAGAGACTACAGAAGGAAATGGATCAAGCCTCAGGCCATCCTGCAGCTACAGGAGACTAATCCTACAACAGCATTGAAGAAGGTGCAAGCAAAGACTTTGATCACTGGATTAGAAAACAGTCTCCTAAGATTTGGAAGAGCTGGAAGTTTATGACTTCTCGCAACAGGAGGAATATTCCTTCTACACTTGCATTTCTCTAAGTACAGCATAGGTTCGGTGCTCTGGCTGCAGGTGGAGGACGGAAAGTGTTCTCCAGTGATCCAACTGAAATGGCTGAGCCTGAACTGTGTAGGGGCACCAGGAGGAAATGAAAAATTAAGTCAAAAGTCCGTATTCTGCTTACTGTCCGTTCTCCAGGATTTTTAACTCTGCCGTTTCATGGTCACTGCAGCTAAAGCTGCCACTGATTATCACATCCAGAACTCTTTTGTTTTATTAATAAGTAACAGATTCAGCTTAGGGTTATCTCTGGTTCATCCAGTGTCTGTATCAAGAAATCTTGACTACTTGTGTCCCACTGTGTTGCTTTTCCAGCAGATGTCAGAGATTAATAGGAACCAGGATCTGTGATGTAGACACTTACTGAGTTGTTTAAAGGAGACTTTATCTATTTTCTCACCTGGATTGCATGATCTGTTGCCCTTACTAGTCCCTCCTCTGTTCCTGAACCACAAGAACTCAACCAACCTGTTGTCTGTCCCATTAAGTTTCATACGTCTAAGCTGCTCCCTCACATGGAAGACAACCCTCTGCCCTCATCTGCCCTGCCTGCCTTTACTAAGCAGCTTATGTCTGTCCCTCCATAGCAGTGTTCCAGTTGTGCAGGCTGTCTCACTGCACCTCAGGTAGCCCAGTGTTCTCACAGTAATGCCATAGCATGTGCAACGCTAGTTTTTCCTGCTTCTTTCCCAAGCTCTGTGCACTTATGTAGATACTTGTGGTGGGCTCTCCTCTACCTTCTTTTATCACTTTTGACATCTCCCTTGTAGCTGTCACCTTTCACCACTTGCTATCCGCCCATGTCCATTAATTTCTATTTATCTGTGGGTTGTTATTCACACTCCTGTTTCTTATGGTCTAAAGCTCTCACCAGGCTGGGCAACCTGAAGGCAAAGATACTTTTGTCTGACTTAGGTGGATTCCATCTCTCCCTAGTAGTCCATTATCCCTGAAGAGTGTCCTGTGTTTGTAAAAGCCAAGTGCTTGTTGTTGCACCAACAGCATAACCAGCTCTTGACCTGCAGACACCTCTCTGAACCTGTCTCCTTTAATGGCAGAATTGTGGAGATCCCTCCTTGCCCCTAGAACTTGTAGAGTCACTTATGATGCACTCAGGGTTTCTCTTGCAGCATGTAAAATTTGTGCCCATGTGGGTAAACAGCAAGGACTAATAATCCAAGCAGAGGACAATTTTGCCAGTCTACAACTTTTTAACAAGCAGCAAACCTCTGCAGGTTAACAAGTTGCTAGATGGGGCTCTCTACCCTGTAGGATGGAGTCTCCTAGCGCTATGACTGCTTCCTCTGGCTGTGAATGTCCTGTTCAGACAGCTCTGATGCTTCGTCAGAACTTCCAGCCTCTTGTCTGCTACTGAAGCACTGCCAGTGGTTGGAGCAGGCCTGCCCTCTCTTGGCCTGCCCTCTCTTGGCTGGAGGTTAAGGAAACTTTTGTCTGACCATCCAGGAGCTGCTTTGGCAGCCACACGCTCAGACCACCTGAGCTGGGACCGAGGCCCCTTCACAGTAGGTGGCTCCAGGGAGCTGATGGGTGCCTGGCTTGAGTCCCTACACACCCCACGCAGTCAGACAAGGTTTCCTTACCTGCTCGGCCCTCGGTTTCCCATAGCAAAGCCTCAGGCACCTGGATCCTTAAAAGACCTTACTCGTGGTGTAACAACAGAATAACAGCTTGAGCTGGTGCCCCTGAGCAGGGACCCCAAACCAAGGAACCCCTGGGCTTTTATACCCTCACAGTTTGTGTGCACGAAAGTGTGGGGTTTTTCCTCTGGGTCACTGGCTCCTGCCCTGTCTCTGGTGTCCAGTCACGTGGCAGGGCCACAGGTCCCTGTGCCCATTCCTGTGCAAAGGGCCGGCACCAGTTCCTGTCCTCTTGTCTGGGGCTCCCATCACCCAGAGCTCAACCTGCAGCTCCCTCTGCAGCTGCACACTGAGCTACTGGCACTGAATGGATTCCTCAACACCATAGTTCACTCAACTCTGGTCTTCCCTGTCCTGTGAGTCCCCACTGACCACTCCAGTGACTGCTGACTCTTTCTCTCCAGATCCTCATCTCTGTGAGATCTTGGTGAAGATGCCATTAATCTCTTTATCTTCCCTGATGCTGTGCAGTCCCCTGACCTCCTGCAGTTCCTTAACTTCGTGACATAGCTCCTCACTAATGTGTACTTCCTCTAGGCAAGGATATTTCCTCTGCTTGCCCCAACTCTCAGGAGAGGTTCCAAGCTCTCCTGGCAGCTTGAAACCTGGAGAGCTGGAGCCTTTCTCAGGAGCTCTCCCTGTGTGATGCCACTCTGTGCTGAAGTAGTTTCTTCAGCAGATGCTAGGGGATGACACCTGCAGCTTGTTTCCATCCTGTCTGAGCACTTGCACATGGCTTTCAGTGAAGTTTTTGTCCTATTTGTGTGGGTTGTGTTCCAGCCCTGATAATTGTATAGGTGCCTCTCTAGTACCAACTGGATGGATGCTTGACCCTTCCTGTTCATAAATTAGCTGAAGACAAAAGGTCATAGCACCATTTGATCAGGCATGTATCAACTCTGCAAAGCACAGGGATTTTACTGAAGAAATTTGTTTACATGAACTTCACTTTGTAATCTAAACTGATTAGAAAACACAGATGTAGGCCAAGAACTGATGCAGGAGTTTTTGTGTGGTTTTTTCTGTTTTGTTTTGGTTTGGTTTTCTTTTTCTTAGGTATCTATTTTGTTGTATAAATTGAAAGTAACTGGAAATCATTGTTCATGTTGAAAATTTTTGTTCATCTAAATATCAAATCTGATTTTTGTTACTTAACTCACCTGGAAAACCACTCTTTCATGGAACTCTTGCTGAGTGCCTGTTAAGTGTTTAGGACATGATTGGCAGTAGTAAAAAATCTTTGTGGTAAAAACTTGAGCATTAGCAGTAAATCAGAATAAATCTGGATGTGCATTCTCTTTATTCTTTATTCTCAGGTAAACTCAGAAATGGTAGTAATTTTTTGGGGTTTTTTTGCTGTTGTGATGAATTTGTCTTAGCTTTGGGGTGGCTTACCCATAGAGGGTGCTAAAGCACCGTTGTTTGAGAGCTTCACTGCTGCGGAAAATGGCTTGGCACAGGTGCTTTTAAAGCAACACTCTCGTTTAGTACTCTTAGGACTTTCAAAACTTATGTACGTGCTTGGCTCTGTGACCTGTGAGCAGTCCCATTTAATTCAGTGAAACTACTGAGTTTACAGTTCAGCGTGTGTTTCTCTCTTTGTAGGATGAAAAGCTACTAAGGCTCTTTGGGTTACGATTTTTGAAAAATAAGAGAATGGGTCTTGGTATGCTTAATGTAAAAAAAACAAAACAAAAAAAAAATCAAAAATCTTGCCAATGTCTGTGTGTGAGAAAACTGAAGAAAGAGCTTTTTTTACAGTGCCTGTGGAGGTTTTGTGTGTGTGATATATGTTCCATATACTGCTGGGGGCTGTATATTCTAATGCATTTAAAGGAGAGAAAGCTATGACACACAGGTGAATATCTGGCAGAAGCAAAAATTTTTGTGTAACTCCTTTAATCTAGAATACCCTTGAAGTAAAAAACTCCAATTCATTTTTTTTCTTCCTTTTCATTCTTTTTAATTTGATAGTAAGGATACAGAGTTGATCTTGATCTATCCTCTTTCAGCCCTTTTACAGATATGTAATTTTTTCACTTTTCTGTTTATTCTCTACATTGATGTATCATACATGTGGAAGAGGAAGGGATGTTAAGGGTCAGTGTGCTATAAACTCAGGACACTCAAGCTTCGGAAAACGTGTGTGCTTTTCTGTCAGACCAGCTATTCCTGGTCTGATGCTTTTTAGCTAAAAGTACTGTTTCGAGAGGTTCCACAAAGCAGCTGTAGGCCACTTAAGGCTATTGCAAAAGTAGCAGTGTTTTGCGGGCACAGCTTGGAGACCACTGGTTTAGAATTTGAACATGTAAATTCCAGACTTGATTCTGCCTGTCAGTCATTTAAACTTGCCTGTATAACTTTTCTAAGTAAGCAATAAAGAATGCTAATTGTGGGAGTCAAACAGTTATTTTGTGTGTGTGTAAATGCAAGTATGTTAACTGTGATATGTAGAATTAAATGCACAGCTTCTATATTAAATTAATATCTTGTCATTTTTAGGCATTACCCAATTGGTTTGCTCTTTGATCTCCATGCATCAAATACAGCCCTTCCTTGGAGTATCACAGTGCATTTCAAGGTAAAACTGACACAGACCCTTTTTTAAAAACAAGTGAGCATGAGATTGCATGACATTTGGAAGCTAGGAAAAGGTTTCATAACTATTTTATAAAACAAGTGAATGGTATCATTTGAAAGGGAGAATATTCATTGTTCAGGAAGTCTATAAAGGTTTCTGTAAATCTGCAGCTATTTTCCATGAGATTCTCCAACCATGAAATTAATGAGATTCCTTGGAAAATTATTCTATTATAATCTTGAAATCCAAGATTGTTTTTCAAGATAAGTTATGAGACTTATGATATAAGAGAAGAACTTTTTATAATATTCTTAATTCAATTGGCTTCAGTTAGAGAGCATGGATATGAGATGCTGTAGAAATCCCGGAAGTCAGGGAATGCTGTTGTATTTCATGTTGGTCCCTGTTAGAGAACTGAGTGAAATGAGTTTGGTCTTGTGACAGCTTAGTCACAGGAGAGACGTTATTTTGATTACGCATTGTAAAACCTTAGGTATGAATTAATAGCACTACTGATCTTTGCTCAGAAGGGCTTTTGAGCAGGGTTAGCTTTGGTGCAGGATTCTTGCATACACTGAAATGCATTGAGACAATAATTCCAGGTAGGTTTTGAAGTCAAAAGCACAACTACAAATCATGATATTTATCTTTGAAATGTTAATTGCTCCACTGTAAAAGAAACATTGCAATAGGAAAACTGATCTGAAGGACAATGCTACCTTAATAGCTTTGACTTTAGTGTGTGAGAGATTTGAGTGAAATGAAAAACATAGCAAGAGGCAGTTGTGTTGAACGTTTTCATTGAAACAATTCTCAAGGGTGTGTTAGAAAAGCTTTTTCTAACAGTAATCTGATTCTTTTTGGAAGTGTACACTGAAACCATACATTCTTATGATATGTATTTCTACATGTTGAAACTTATAAAATGACTGACTTAATGGATCTGAAGTTGGGAATGTTTTTGAAACCACTGTAATTGCTACACTTGTCCGATAAATGTCAGAGACCTGGGATGAGGAAACTTCCAGAATGTTTTGAAGAAAATGTAGAGTGTCTAGTTTCATAAATCATGGTTTAATTATTATGTTCTGAGAGCTCTGGGATATTAACAGTGGCAAAGTGTGGATGTTGCCATCACAAAGTAGAGGCATCTTGAGAATTATGTTGCAGCACCACAGTGCTTTTTAATTTCATGCAGCAACATAAATTTGACTTTCTTGTCCTTGTGTTGCTGCTTGCCAAAAGATCAGCTACTTTAGGTTTTTCTCAAAGGTGTACATTAAAGATCAGCAGAAATAATTAACTGCTAAAGTAGTCTTATTTTAAAAGTTGATGTAATTTAGTAATACAATACTGTGGAGTTAGCACCTGCATAATCTCTCTCCTATTTTGATGTAACCTGAAAGTTTATTTAAATAAACCCCCTCTGAATCCTTAAGTCAAAACATAACTGAAAGATATCAAAGTATGTCAAAATATTGAAGAGATTTTCATGTGTTACAGTTCCTTACAGCTGAATAGTTTAGGTGTGGGATTTCTGACTAGAGTATTCTTTTCATTTCTGTGTAGTTATTCTTGAAAGAGCCATATTTTTTATTTGACTTAATTAAACAGCATTAGATTTTATGGGCTTTAACTTTTGTTGTCATGGCTGTCTCCTTTCTTCCACCACTGCATCCAGTCAACAACAGATATCTCAAACATCTGTAAAGAGTGCTTTTCAACTTTTTTTTAAAAGTCAGACTCCCTCATCAGGTTTCTTTATTTGAAGTTAAAAACAGGGAAAAGGTTTATTTCTGTTCAGCAGAAGTTTTGAAGTTGATAGATGCTTGTAATTGTCCTGTGTTATGCATGCGGGCCAAATCATAAACACAGGTAGTTTTTGCATTGAGGAAACAGTTTGTTAATTTGTACTTCTGGTATGCAATAAAATTACCTGCAATGTATCTTGTAAAGCTGAAAAAATGTTGCATTAAATAGTTGGAGAAGGATGAGGCTGAGCAGCATACTGGGGTCTGAAAATAATGAGAAAGCTATAGCCTGGGAAGTTGCTTTTGTTACCCAGGTGTGGCTTTACGGCAAGGAGGGAAATTCTATCCCTTCCTATTAAAATCATCTCACCTTACTCTGTGGCCTGCTTAACACGATTCACGTTCTCAGTGTAGTAGCCACCTCTCCAGATTTTGGGCAGCAGACAAGAAGTGGTGAACTGGGCTGGAAATAGTAACACTGTTGGAGGAGAGGAAATCCTGTGTGCTAGGGAAAAGGCTGAGGTTCTGCTGAAGCCATTGTCTGCTGGTGCCTGCCTCTCCACCCATGACCTGATGTACACGAGGAGAGACAGCATCTGTCCTTCTGTGACAGTCGTCATCTTAGTGGGTTTTTTAGGTGAAAATTGGGTTGGGTGGAATGGAAAGGAAGTACTTTTCCATGTAGCATATGGATAAATTGTGGAACTGCTAGGAGATACTGTGGAAGCCAGAAGTATAAATGGTTTTTTTTTGAAATTAATCTATTTAAAGAAAAGACCACTGATGGTAACTAAACACAAATACATAGATGCACTCCCTGCCACTGGATACATTCATTATAGTTTTTAATGCTCTATTTTCTGTAAATGTAGTCCAATGCAAGTAGACTGTCACAGGATAAACAGATGTTTTGTGAACTAGAACTGAGAGATAAATATGGGTGGAATGGAGTTATGAAACCAGACTGTTGAAATTGCCTGTGATGTTTTTGGTACAGTTTTATGCGAGAGGTCTTTTAGTACTCCTGTCTGTACAGATGATACCTATTTCTTTGTGACCAGTTCATGCTGCGAGGGTCTACTGGTATGTGAAAATAAAAAACCAGAACTCCTTGAGCTTTCTAAGAAAATAGTCAATACTGAGTCAACCCTTAGTAACTTTTCTTTCAAGGATGCAGGACATGGGGGGAGTAAGACACCACCAGTAAGAGTACTTGAATTAAAGCTGCTTATGTTATCTGTTAATACTTTTCACAAATCTCCTAGTTATATAGCCAGGGGTGGCTACCAGTTTGTTTACACTGTCCCTTTCTTCAGGGAACTGAATAAAGTTATTTATGATTGATCACTATTTCTTCAGGTAGAAAGAATTTCTTAGCAAGTAGAATTTTTTAAAAAAATACAAGCACACATGATCTACATGTAAGTATAAAACTTATTATTTTGTGCCCCGATTGATAAATCGGTGGGGATGCCATGTTTTCTGTTGGCAGTCTCANTAGTTCTACTACTATGTCTAGATTCTTTACACTAGCTCAACTAGCTTTGACCAATTTTAAATGGATCCTTGCTGTTCTGCAGACTACACTGTGTATGATTTCTGGAACTCATCCCCAGGGAGTGACATTCCCTGCAATATGAAATTCACTGGAAGAAAGTCAGCAAGAAGATGTCTACCTGTAGAAAGGGAAGAATGTCCCAAAAAAGACCCTGCAGTTCAATATTTAGACATATGTGTAGCGAAACAGTTGTTGTAACAAAACTGTTGTTTTCATAAACTTAGCTAAAACATCAGTTTTTAACTATGAAAGCCAGTTTCTACGTTCTTATATTACTTGGCATTAGGTACATACCACTGTTTCTTCCTTTGTTTTGAGGGATGCCAGTGTCTCACTTTGAATTCTTGCATATAAAGCACTTTTTTGATCTTTAAGTATGCTATTTCTGTCTATTTGTTTCTTCTGGATTGGTTACGAGACTTTGCATTTTATTTGAGCAAGTAAATTGAACTTCTGAAAGTATTTTACAGGCCTATGCAGATGTCAATTGGCAAGTAACAATCCCAGTAATGTTTTCCTAGTAATCTCAGGCCCAATTATACTGAGACACTCAGCTTTGTAGGGTAGAACAGGAGCAAAGTCTGCCCCAGAAGAACTTTCCTTATTGTTCTGTCTTTTTTAGTGTCTTTATACTTGGCCATTTTCATGTGAGAAACTGGATTTACCTCTGTCCTTAGATTTCTAGTCAGCTTAACATACGTCAGTCCTAACAACAGCACTCCCTTTTGCAAGTTCAACACCAACCCATGTAAACTTCAGTGGAAAAGATATTGGGAATCTTCTTTAGGCCCCTCTTTTTGGAAAATACTCATCCTTTTGATCCACAGTTCCAGAGTTTGGGTTCTCACTGTCATAAGGAGGAATCACTATATGAAATTCCATTATTTAATTTCCAACTCTTCTCGATAACCTAATGAGGAGGGACCTATTACTGTTATACTCAGAATTTCCTTCAGGTAAGGCAATCCCTAGCTCCCTTTTTGATATTTTGGGTTTCTGTATTTTGAAGGAGTCTTTACTATTTTTCCTGGGTTTATGTTGGGGAGTGAAGGTAGGGTTTTTTCCAGCATTAGCTTGCTCCTACTTTGACACGTTAACTATGTTGTAAAAGCCTTTGAAAAATATCCCATTATATGTACTTGTATTTCCAAAATGGTTTTGACAGTCCCTCACAAAAGCTTTTTAAAGTGCCAATTTGTAATGGGTTAAGAGGAAAGGGCCTCTGGTAGAATAGCATGGAAATTCAAGTATAAAAATGTGGCAAGCCCCTGTTAGGAAGGGGAATACCGATGATGCCGCCACTCTGGTTTGGCTCTGAGGTTTGCTCCATTCAGCATGGTCATAAGCAACTGTGAAAATAAGAGGAATAAGAAGGGAATAAAGCTGGGTTTTAAAACTTCTGAAGAGTAAAGACAGCGAATTTGTGGTGGTGAATGCTTGTGTTTATTATAAAATGACAAGTGATAGTAAGTGTTGATAAAAGAAAAACTGGAGGAAGGGAAACCACAACCTCTACAATACTGGACTTCTGATCAGTTAATTTCTGAAGAAATCCTTTTCATACCTGAATGAGATTTATTATTATAACTCCTTAATAAATTAATTAGGAGAGGTAGATGTCATTTACTGAAGGGATAAGAGTTGCCTGAGGAATGGTAGTTGTGCATCTGCATTGCTGCATGCTGTGTGCCAGTTCTAATCAAATAAAAGGGGTCTAAAATCAAGTCACACAGGCTAGCAGTAGTCACGCGGATTAGGTGAAACTGGAGCTGACAAAGATTTCTGGTATCTCTAAGGAAAAATGTTGGTAAGTAGCAGATATGCTATAGTCGATACATGTGGGTGATTCTGCTTGGTTTTCAAGGAACTGCATAGAAATGATTGATAAAATATCATAGAGAGCCAATATAAATTAGGTGCTTGTCACTTCTTGTCATTTTCTCCTGTTTATTGTCTGAGAATTGATTATCTGCTTGAAAACATGTTAAAATTCTGGTTTTACAGAAAGTTGTTGAGCTTTTATTTTTCCTGAAACATTTTCACTGCAACCTGTTTCTTGTCAGCAGAGTGAGAGAATGGTTGTTACATTCTTCCGTAAGTAGATTCCAGTGTGCTTCTTTTCCATTAATATATGCCTGTTTAAAACTATCATTTATTCTTCATCATTCAAGCTATGTGATGCCTTTATTTTTCTTGATCTATCATTTCTCTTTGTAGAATTTTCCAGAAAAGGATCTTCTACACTGCCATTCTAAGGATGTGATTGAAGCTCATTTTATGGCATGTATAAAAGAAGCAGATGCTTTAAAGCACAAAAGTCAAGTCATCAATGAAATGCAAAAAAAGGATCATAAGCAGTTGTGGATGGGATTACAGAATGGTAAATACAACACATTAAGTATTAATTAAATTAGCTCAAACAAGCTAATAAATTATTTCTTCAAATTTTAGTTATTGTATGAGATATAAAACGTCATTATTTTGCGGAATTTTTGTCAACTGTCACGGAAAGCATTGATGGTTTTGGTGGGGGTTTTTTGGATTTTTTTTTTTGTTTTTGTTTTTTTTTTAATTAAAGTCATCATTTTGGTGATAATTCAAATGTGCCTTGAATTATTCAAGGAATTAGATTGGATTGTGAATCTGTTTTAACAAACTAAAACTAGCAACAAAACAAAATAGATAGATGAATCCTGTCTAGTGTACTTTTGTGCAAATGATGGTCCTTATTTGGGAGATACCTGGGGTGTAAGTGTTCAGTATTAACTATCCTGGACCATACAAAAGAGATTGTGTCCTCTCCTTAATGCTTATGGATTGTCACTGGTAAACAATACAGGTAAACTTAAAAAAAAGTTGTCCAGTAGATTTAATAATTTTACATTTTTCTCTGCCTTTTTTTTTAATTGCTTCATGGCTTTCACAAGGACTTCTACATAAATAAGTATTGACTTGAAAAAG
>WEIT01018368.1:76104-91845 GCA_013389985.1 Dryoscopus gambensis
GATGCTTTAAAGCACAAAAGTCAAGTCATCAATGAAATGCAAAAAAAGGATCATAAGCAGTTGTGGATGGGATTACAGAATGGTAAATACAACACATTAAGTATTAATTAAATTAGCTCAAACAAGCTAATAAATTATTTCTTCAAATTTTAGTTATTGTATGAGATATAAAACGTCATTATTTTGCGGAATTTTTGTCAACTGTCACGGAAAGCATTGATGGTTTTGGTGGGGGTTTTTTGGATTTTTTTTTTTGTTTTTGTTTTTTTTTTAATTAAAGTCATCATTTTGGTGATAATTCAAATGTGCCTTGAATTATTCAAGGAATTAGATTGGATTGTGAATCTGTTTTAACAAACTAAAACTAGCAACAAAACAAAATAGATAGATGAATCCTGTCTAGTGTACTTTTGTGCAAATGATGGTCCTTATTTGGGAGATACCTGGGGTGTAAGTGTTCAGTATTAACTATCCTGGACCATACAAAAGAGATTGTGTCCTCTCCTTAATGCTTATGGATTGTCACTGGTAAACAATACAGGTAAACTTAAAAAAAAGTTGTCCAGTAGATTTAATAATTTTACATTTTTCTCTGCCTTTTTTTTTAATTGCTTCATGGCTTTCACAAGGACTTCTACATAAATAAGTATTGACTTGAAAAAGTCAGCAAAATAATTCAGAACAAGATCTTATAATTAGTGTTCTTACTTTGCACGGATGGCATAAATCTATATTGCAGCACAAAATAAAACTTCTGGTTTTAGTGTCTTCCATATCATGGTTCTTAGAGTCCTCTAAGTTGAAGACCTTTTTTAAATATTTCAGAAACTGCTCTCTAGAATGGGCAAGTATGCCACTTTTGTTGCATTTTTCTCATCTCCTGAAGCTGTCATTTATATTACCACTAGTAAATTTATTTTATGAAAGCATTTTACAGTAAGCATGGAGATGTTTATTCTGTGTTGAGATACAAAATACTAAATACTTAGAAATAACATCTTCCCATGTGTATAAGAAAAATTAAATGAAACAGAAGAACCTTAGAATGCAGGAAGACTTGAACCATGCTTTTTGTTTAGACAAGAAGGTTCCAAGTCAGTTTTGGTTTAATATGCGTGTTTAGTGAGTGTGTGGTATTTTTTTCCATTGTTGTTTAGTGGCACTGCCTTTCATATTAAAGATACTCCAGTGATAATTTTGAAGATGAATGCTTATTAGAACTCTGCTTTCTATTTCTTAATTAATTGGGGGAGAGCTAGAAATTGAGGGATTATCTTAATTTGCCATTTGAGTGGTAGAATCTGTGCATACCTGCAAAATTTATCAAGTAAGAAATTACACTTTATCTGGTTCGATTCCAAGTACTTCTTGAGAGATTCTGTATTGCATAGATAATAGTCAGCAAACTGACTGATACTATGTTCAGTTTTGTGATTTAACAGTAAATAAGAATTCTGGTCCAGGGAAAGCCAAAATCAGTATAGAAAATAGAAGTTTCCCTAAAGCTTATATCATTACAAATCAATTTAAGCAGAAATTTTAATAATTCTGTGGGGAAAAAAAGTATTTTGCTGTAATAGAATTTGTCTTGTAAGCAGTTTAGTTCAAGAAGCAAAAATCTGTGCCAGCATAATTTCGTTTTCCATTTCAAAAAATTATCTTTATTGCAAAAAGAAGTTCTGTCACTTTGTCCCAGTACTCAGGTGTTCCTAGCAGTGCACTTTATGTGCTCTTCTTATTAGTGCTTTTTAAAATTAATACTAAAAGACCTCTAACATGAGTTACACTGTGACTGTAGAGTTAGAATATGAGTATAATAGTGACAGAAGAGTGCTCTAAATGATGAAACAGAACAAGTTAAAGTTCTTTTAACCAGAAGTTATAGAATCCTGATACTCTCAGTATTTAAGATAAGAGGACACATAAACAGCATGCTTTTTTGTGCTCATCTTAGGCTTTATCTTTTAGTTGATTATTTGTCTAAGAATATCTTCAGTTATAGGGAAAGCAGAAATTTTTTTTTGCTCTGTAATGTTAAGAACAGGGGTTGTTAAGAACAGGGGTTGTTAACAGGGTTAATGTTAACAACAAAGTAGATTTCAAGGTTTCACTGTACTTAATGAGAAATTGCACCTGTGGAATCTGACACCTGAATGAGAAGTTTAAGCAATCTTTTGAATACTTTCAAATGCTAATTTTAATTTCTCAACTCTTCATAAAAGAGAAACAAGAAAAGCTTGTGAAACCAAGAAAACTCTTTTTAAGCATATTGTATCTTTCAATATGTTTTTATAGGCTTTCGTTTGAGATGTAATAATTTTAAACCACTTTGTGAAACAGAATGAATGACCACAAAAAAAGAAAAGAAAGTAGCATTTGTGATAACTGCTTTGTAAGTAAAGATACATCTGCAGACTGTTTTTTCTGTGGAACTTCAAATAATTTCCTTCAGTTCTTAATTATAGGAAGTGTTATTTGTTTAACTAGTGATAGCATTACTTAGAAGACATCCTGAATTTGCATTTTTGAAAAAAACCTTTCCAGTTTTATTTGTTTGGAGAAATGTAACTATCAAATAATGTGTAATTGGGTATAGATGTTTCTGCTAAGAAGCAGCTGCTTGAACAGGTAACATGTGAAACTTATCAGTTGCCTGTAGATGGCTTTTAAGAGAAGAGCTGTAATAGTGAATTTGTGGGAAAATCTTGTGCTGGTAACAGCTGGTAGTTATTCATATCACCCTTTACATCCCTCCTCCCACCATTTCTGGTTTTATGTTAATCTGATACCAAATCAGAAAAGAAAACATACTCTTCTGTTTTGTGCTGTGGTTTATCTTGCTCTTCACAGACAATTTTTGATTCATAAACCAGATATTTCTTAGCTAGAACTCTTCTTTGGGACAGGTACATTTTTGACCAGCATCGTGGATGTCTGTCGGTGGTAGGGAAGTGATAAAAGCAGACTATGCAGCTATACTGACCTGTGTTCCTTTGTAAGAATTGTTAAAATTCTTTGGTCAGAATTCATGGAAAATGTTACTACTGTTTTTGTTTTAATAGAGTTATGGCCATTTTTATCATGGATAAAGAGGATTTTCAAGTTGGTGGGTTATTTTCTTCTTGCCTTTTGTGTGGAAAAATAAAGGCTTTCAACTTTGAAACTCCAAGACTCTGTGGGCCTACCGATGACTCAGGATCAAACGAATGAAATCCCAACTGTTTCTAGAGGGGAGAGCTGCATTTTTTGCATGGTTCAAAGAATTAATATCTATAACTTCAGTATATAATGGTTCTGATAAATGAGGGGATTTAGATTCAGCGCATATGCTTTTTATCAGTTGTGGACTAACAGAAGCAACTGTACCCTGAAATTTTCACAGGCATCCTTTTATAACCAGTGACTTGGTATTTCTGATACATGAGTGGGAGAAATAAACAGCAAAAAGCCATAACTATTTTAAGGTTTCTTTTATATATTATAAAATATAATGAAGTCATTATTTTACTGAAAATATTATGGAAAAAGAATGTAATGCTCATTCATGCTGTAGGGCTTACCAAAAGTTAAGTGGCTGTATTGAATTGTTCTTATTAGAGGAGAAAAATCCTGCAAGCATTCACAATATACAGTGTTTTATCTTTTAATGTATGTGATCTCTTTCTTGTCTTACTAATAGAATCAGACCTGTGTTGTCTTGCATTTAGTTCCAAAATTTATCTAAACTATTCTTGAGTTTTTGAGAGGCAGAAGTTGTGTTTGTTCTCAATTATCACATTTCTGTTTAGAAATGTTTGAACTGTGAAAGGCAGTGTCTTACAATATCAGCTTTTCTTGTGCTGTGTACGCTTGACCCACTCAGGTTTGATAGGTGTGTTTCTCCTCTTCATAGAGAACTGGTGGAAGCAATGCTGTTCTTTACCTCATGATGAGCATGCTTTAGTAGCTGAACAAATCTCTGTGATCTCAACTCATAATTTAAAATTTGCTTAGAAAATCTTGTGGAGTTTATCAGGAGAATGAATAAAAAAGCTATTTGTTTTTAAATCACAAAGCTACCTTGTTTACTTCTTCCCTGTATTGCTACCAAAGTGGGGAGTTCTTTCCATGTTTAATCTGTGGAGGTTTGGTTAACTGTGAAGAAAGATTAAATAATTCCTTTGAGCTTTGAAAACAAGTGTATTGGTTAAAAGAGAATTAAAACATGCAATCCTTGCCTTCCTGGGATGTTAGTTAAAAATTTTCAAAAATGCAACAAGTTGCCTTATAATTAGCATCAGTACCTGCTTATTCTGGAGTTGAGCTAGCACGGCACGCACCAAATATCAGTGTTGCTGATACCATGGAACTGAGGGGATGTGATTTAGATAGATTCAGATAGCCCTGCACAAAGTCAGCCCAGTGCTGGTTTGGTGTTCAGCAGGGTCTGGCTTCGGGCCGGCTGGACCTGCAGAATGAGTCAGCTGCATCAGAGCAGGCCTTCCTGGGGATGTTTTTGGGTTTTTTTTCATGGCAGTGGGTTTTGTTTAGGGTTTGGTTAATTGTGGTTTTTCTGGTAATGGATTGTGACCTAGACCTCACTGTTAGTTCTGCAGTGTTTATGGGATTGTTACCCTTTCTGCACAAATGACTAAGCCAATGCTCCGCTTGCATGGGTACAGTATTGTGAGTCTAAACTGCCATCACCCTGAAACTGCTTTTGACTTTGTTATTCCTCTGTGCTGGCCTGGTGTCTACTTGAATAGCTGCCCTTTGCTGCAGCACAAAGGTGGGGAATTGATGGCAGCCTGCATTCCCCTGTTGGCTTTCTCTTCTCTGCTCTCAAACAAGAGGGCAGAGCAGGTCTGCTCTGTCTGAGGCCAGTGAGAACCAGTGGGTCTCAAAGGAGGGCATGAACAGTATGAAGGCAGAGAAGGAAGGAGGGAAAGCAAAAGGTAACACAGCATTCACAATCCTACTGAAGTCTCTGCCATGAGAAGAGGTTGCCTAGAGATAGGTAGACAGAGCTAGTATTTCTAGCATTTTCACCATCTTGTGTTAGATGTCCATGTGCCTAATGAAAACCATTACACTCTGAAGGAGCAAACTTTGAGGTCTCTTTTTGCTGCCTTCTGCTTTTCTTCTTCCCCTCGCTCTCAAAATAAGTCATTTCCTGAAAGATGTGTATGGTCTAACTAAAATTTAGAGTAAACTGTCTCTAAAAAACAGACTTCAATTTTAAATTTAACTTTCTTTAGTTGTTGAAGGTTTCTTGTTTTTCAATTTGAAATGCATCTAGGTTACCTTCTGCTAGTAAAGTCCTGAATTTATTAATATGCATAAATATAAAGGTTCCTTAACTTTTAAGAAAAGCTTTATTTTAGAAAAAGCATAGTACAGGGAAAGCAAAGTGGGTTAGAAAGTTACATGGTGTTATGCTGCTCTGTTTTCATGTATATATAGAAAGCATAATTAGTGATGAAGAAATCAAAATTCCAGGGCTATCCTAGACATGGAGCAGAGAGCTGGAGGATGGATAAAATTGTCAGGAGTCCTTTTCCCTTCGACTTACTCAGGGAAGTCTGTAACAAGCCCTGCTGCTTAATTCCTATACAACCTGTGGGTTATGTGTTTCAAAAATGGATTATACTTGTTTGTCATCAGAGCTTTCTTTTTAGTTTAAGTGACAGTACTTCCTGAGTACTTCTGAGATCATCTGCTTTTTTACTATGGAGAAAGCTTAAATTTTGTAGGATGTATTCATTGAATAAAAGAAAGGAAGGAGTCCATCTTGATGACTTTCTTTGCCTAAACTTTTTCCAGGTAAACTGGTGACCTAGAAATGAAGGGAGGTGATGTTAAGGAAACAGTGTACTTAAAGTGAAACTTCTGGTTTGTGAGTACGTTTAATAAGTGAAAAGATTGTTGGTAAGATATGGCTCCCTTGTGTATACTATAAGAAAACAGGGGGAAAATGCCTTTTTGATCTAATAGGTAATCTGAAGATTGACATGCTGCTTTCTTGTACAGTTTTCAAAAAGTCCTCTTATGTTGAATGTTGTTACTTTGCTATCTGTGACGTGAAGAATATTTTCATGTATTTCTGTGGCCTCTGCTACATTAAGTGAAAACTGTTGTAAGGTCCTATCTCTCCATATCTGACAGTGACTCATATACGAAGATAGTCTGAAAAGTTCAGTAAACTTGTGTTCCTTCTCCAGTGGTGGATTTGTACTATATACCGTGATCTTTCAAAATGCCCAAGTGAACTAAGTGTTTAATAGCAAGAATATTTTAGCTGTGGCAATGTGTAAAATGGAAGAGAAAAAGTAAATATCTCAATGATGCCATACCAGTACTTCAAGCTGTGCTCTCAAAAAGGCTGTCACTAACTGTAGTAGTCATTGAGAGTCAGATACGTACCAGAATCTTCCTGAAGTCCTTGATAGTTGTAATTATCAGTGTTTTTATAAAACAAGAATATGAACGGTGAATTTAGGTGAACTAAGTAATTTAGAGACAGGTCTTTAAATAGCTGAGAAATTATAGTAATCAGCTGTAAATATGTTTCTGAATAGCACAGAAATTGGTTTTAAAGTGTTCAAAGTATTTATTTCATCAACAAAAGCTCCTTCATGCTTGAGGCATACTACGCAAGAGCATAACTTTTTATAAAATTGGTTAGAAATAGCAGTGAGCAGAATTATGTATGCATGCAGAGTCTTAGTCTTCCTGGGAACAATGTGGAAGTAGCATTTATACTAAATTTTGAGAAGACTTCTTTTTGGCTATAGCAGTTAAAAGCAATGCTTGTTAAAACATGAGTCAGTAGAAAATGTGCTTGCTTTAATGTTAAGGAAATACACTTTGTATCCTTGACTTTCAGCTGCAGCTCTCTGTACCCTACAGTTCAATTATATGTATGTGACAGATTAACCCTTACTGAGTTGGTCTGTGACTGAAAGGAAAAGTTGGTGGGAGCAGTTGGTGGATTGGAGGGCAGATCTGCCATTCAGAGGGATCATGATGCTGAAGCCTCCTGGAGCTGACAGGCAAGTCCTGCACCAGAGACAGGAAAAAGCCCATACATCGTGGAACTGACTGGGAAGCAGCTTTCTGGAAGTGGCTAATGGTGAACAAGAAACTGAGTGGAAAGCCTGTCGTGTGGTGTTGCATAAATAAAGATTAACTGGAGAGCTACTGAAGCCCTTGTGCCCCCTCTTGGCCCAGCACTTGTAAAGCTGCACTGGGAGTGCTGTGTCCTCTTGGGACCCCAGGACAAAAGAAACGTGGGCAAACAGAAAAGAGCCCAGCAGAGTGCTGGTAAAATTATTAGGGGCTGGAGCATATGCTGTGTTAGAGAGTGAGGGAACTACCTTGTTCAGTCTGAAGATGAGGAAGCTGAAGGTGGATTTAATACCAGCTTTCCACTACCTGAAAGGAAGGCCCCTAGAGCAGATGGAGTCAGACTCCTCTCACTCTTGTCTCCACTGGCAGTGGAGCTGGGCAGTTACCAAAGGAAAAACAGTTACTAGTTACAGCAGGAGGAAGTCTGATGGAACATTGGGAAGGGAGGGTGGGACGGGGTGGGTTGGGGGAGTGAAAGTGGTTGAGTGGAAACCCATGGAGACAGTCAAATTTCACTGGGCCTTGAGCAAACTCGTTTAACTTTGTGTAGGCAGCTCCTTTGGGGCAGGGTAAGGAGCTATTATTCCAAAGCTTGACCTCCAAAGGCACTTCCAAACTAAAGTTTTTCTGTGGTCTTGTACATCAGTTCTTGCACATCTTGTACGTCAGTCTTTGGTCTCTTAGTGCTATCTGTGGTTCTGCCCAATACTTCTACGGTTCGTATGGTAGTGGTGAACCACTGAGAATGGACAAGTTTTGTGTTTTTTAAACTTCGGTATTGGACATAGTCGTATGCAAGCTGCCAGTTGGTATTGCTTGCATAGAGCTATGGATATAATTTAATTCCAAGCTTTCTTTTTAATTTATACCACTGAATGGTTTTAAGAAGAAACCATGAATAGTCCAGACAGAACTGTGCATATGTGTTACCCTGAGGGGTACACCAGTTTTGTTCACTTCTTTGACTTTCTAAAAAGATACTGAAATACAAGAGCCATGAATTAGTATTTTCTTTTTGGATTTCAAGTCTTTCCCTCATTTTTGTATTAATTCTTTCTGTTTTATAAACCCTCTCAACAGCCTTCTTGAAATATGTCCAGTCCTAGAGTCTGATAATCTCTGATAACAGTTGCATCACTGTCAAATGTAAAAACAAAAAAATTCCTTACTACTATGATATTTTTATTGATAAGGTTAAAGATTAGGGTGGGGTTTTTTAGTTCTTTTGCCTACTATACTGCAGTGGGAACTCCGTTTTAACTGTCTGTATGCTCTTACCAGGGTTTTTCATTGCAAGGTATTCGTAGATGTTTTTTTCCATTCTGTGATAATTGCCCAGATTGTTTGTTTACACAGATTTAAAGCTATGCTGCAGTGAAATGCACATGTTGATGGCGAGCACTCCAGCAGTGCCCTTTACCCTCTCAGTGATCCATCCTGTTGTAGTCTCATGTGGGTGAAGGAGACGTGTCTAACTTCAAGATCCATGTGAAATTTCAAGTTACTTGAAGCGTGACAGCACTAGAGTTTCAGAAAATGACTGTAAGAGGCTAGTATGAGCGAAACCAATTTTTCTGGTTGCCTCAAGAACGTTTCAGGCTGAGACCCAGGGGCAAAAGAGACCCAACGTTTTAGCCCTTAGCTTGGACTAATCCTTAGTTAACAGCGCTCAATAGTAAGAGGTTCAGCTGTTGCTGTCTACTAACAACAAAGTATGATGGGATTACCAATAACTTTTTAACATAACAAGGTATAAATTTGGATTAATTTCAGTGACTGCTAAAGGATTTCCAATCTGTTTTAATGGAGGAAATAACAAGTCTTGGTGTCTTCCTGTGCCAGTACTTTTTCAGCTGTTTTAATGGGTCCTTTAAAAGGCATGAATAATCTTACTGATAGGTTTCTGAACCCTATATGCATAATGTGGCATACTGGATTAGCAAATTTATGTTTGAGTTTACTTTGTTGCTTAATGAATTTGTGTGCTGAGATTATTGTCATGGGTGACATTAAGTCTTTGTAGTTTTGCCAGCTCATACTTTTTCTAAGTACATAAATAGATTATTTTCAAAGCTCTCCTTAGATTCTCTGTAGTGCTGGAGGTTAATGTCTGTCTGGCATTTGGGCATTCAGTGACTGCACTTCTAAGAAATGAATAGTTAGAAATATAGGCAACTTGGCTGATATGTTTCGCTTCTCAATTATTTGGTTACTAATGTTTTGAACTTTGACATAAAATACATGGAGAAGTTTTTATATTTCATTTGAGGCAAGGTTATATAGCAATAATCATCTCTTGTTTAAGTGGAGTCATATGATTAGTGGAGTCATATGAAACTTTTATACTGTCACTAATCTCACTTCTGCTCAAATCTTACTGTCATTACTTTAAACATTGTTATTCATCTAGGGACATCTGCCTTTTGCAAGTACTGTTTTTTGCTAATACAGAAACTCTTAACACTTTAAGCAAGCACTTTCTTAAAAACAGATGGACTGTGAAAAACAAAAGGAATCAGATTTGGCTGTTACAGTGGTTTAGATGTCATACAGACTGCATAAGCTTTTCATGAGGGAGGGAGACAAGTGTGTAAAGTGCTCTTGCTGATAGGTAGAGAACTCTTCCTTGTTTACTGGCTTGATGAAAGCTCAGTTTTGTTTTGATTGTTAAATTTCCGGCCAGCACCTTCTGTCTTTGTCCTGTCTAGCCAATAAGCTAATTCATTCTTATAGCTCGTTGTAGCACTAATAGCTTCCTTAAGACTTTGCAAAAATAGTGGGTACTGATACATAAAAATGAGAGAAGGAAGAATCCTTTCACTTAGCTTTTTAAGGAGATTGGGGGGGATATTTGTCAGTGTTATGGGGTTTGTTTGTTTATTTTAAGCTTTGAGTCTTAAGAATTCTGTGAAAAGCAGTCACTTTCTGGTTTTGTACTTTTGGAGCTTTAGAATTCAGGCACTCAGCCAATGGTCTGCTGATAAAGGCTCTGGCCAGGTCTTATATATCTGTATGCAAACTGGATAGCTTTTTTTCTGCTGCTTGCTTTAAAAATTTGTCTTAGTTTTCTTACACTCAACTCTGTTTCCTGTAGTAAAAATACTGTATCCCTGGAAAGATGTTTGGAGGACAGCAATATAAGGTTGTGAGGAGGAATTTGTTTAGAGGTCTTCAGACCGTGCTGTACACACAGTGGAGATCTGTTTTACGATATCTGACTCCATTGTGTCTAGCTAAAATTCCTGGGATATCAGGTGGATTGACAGAACATGCTTGATTACAAAATGCAACAAGTTCATCATTCAAGTGTTGCAGATTTATCACTGTTATATTTGGAAACTACAGAAACTATTAGAACTTTGAACAATAGATTGTCTTAAACACTGCCTAAGTGTTCAGAGAATAATCTGAGAGATAGAAATTTTTAATTTAACTGCCTTAAATAAGATTACCTGGTTTCCAGCGTGTTTTGTGGGAGATGAGGAAGTGGGAATGAAGAACAGAAGTGAGTTAACTGCACATTACCACTGTTTTAACTATTTTGTCATCCAGAGCCTCCCTTGTTTGCCATATATGCATGCCACAAGGGTCAATATATTTAATCTTCTGACATAAGTCTTCTATTTGTTCAATATTTCAGATGTGTTGCTCATTTCTGATGGATTTTGAGAACCGTAAACTGTTCACCCAACTATCCTACTTACTGTAATACGAGCATTAATCAAGTAAATCAAATTAATATTTGTTTTATTTCTGTTCAAGTAGGATGCCTCCAAATCTGGAGATTCCTTATTTAAGTCTGCTGAAGCTCACTAGCTCAAGTAGGTCTCAATTGTTTTGTTTTGTGTATCACCGTAACAGTTTTCTCAAGTGAGTTAGAAGTGGTAATTGAAGTATAAATCTATCAGTGCCTACTGTGGAATGCCTGTTCACACATCTGTAGTGAAAGCTGCAAGCTGTTCTCAGTGCTGCCTCCAAGGATAAAGGAAGCATGCTAAATCTTCACCTTCCCTCTGAAGGAGTTTCTGAGGAGGAGGCAGTCATCCTTTGTGTTGGACATTTTAAGACTAAACCTCTGACTCTGTAGACTGGGGTTCCCAAATGTGGGATTGCTTGATTAGTCTGCTCCAGGGTTGTCACTGTCACTCCTAGCCCAGCGAATGATGGAGTAGCACCCTGCTATGGGGTGACATCCTGCATCCAGGCAGCTCCTCATGCCGGGCAGGTGCCTGCCTGGTAGCTCAGGTAAGTGCCTGTCAAGAGGCACTTGCTGCTAATCAGGAAACAAGGGTGTGGAAGTACTTTCTGAGATAAGTATCAGGAAATGCTCTGACAGCATACCTGGCAGGAGTTTGTTCACAGTTTCTTGGAAATTCCTGCCTTGTGTTGCATTCAGTCAGGAAAAGCAATGTACTGTAAACCCTGCAATATATACTAACCTGTACCTTTAAGTGCACTGACGGACATCTGTGCTGTATGCTGGAGTGATGCAAATCTCAAACTTGTTTTCTGTAATTGCTTTAAGTATAATCAGTACTTTTGGAAGCAGGAAGAACCTTTGTCCTCTGAATACGTTTCTGAATTTTACCTTGCTTCAATGGGGCTGAATTCTGCAATGGGTATATTCTGTAAGAGCCCAGCTTCTTGAGACTTGGCTGAACCCTGTGCCAAGGAGGGAAACTTGGAGACTCTGTGTTCCTTCTGTGGAAACATCCACTGTGTTTCGTGTCTTGGAGAGTTAGGACCTATAGGGAAATTGATCCCTTGCTCTTCCTCTCTAAAGCTGCCTTCTCCAGTGAGGCTACCATCAGCTTTATTCATCTTAGCTCTTCGTATTCCTTTCTATCACTTCTGGTGTTAGTTATTTGCTTCATTTGAATAATTGATTTGCATGTGTAAAAGCCTTTATTACTCTTAGACCTATGCTGTCCTTAATTCATTTTAAATGTAATAAACTATTCAGTTCTTGTAATGTCTGAACAGCATGAAATGGTGTGCAGGCTATTGTACTAACTCTAGTTACTTGGATAATAACAAAAATGTATTTCAAGCATATACTTTTATTTTCAGATTGTGCCATGAATCTGGCAGTGTATTTTCTGATAATGTCATGCGTTGTTGCAGGTTATTTTAAGATCTACATATCCAAGTGTAAACCACTCAAAAAGTATTTCTCCTGCTTAAGTTTCTCTATACTTTACACCCATTGTTCATCTATAGCTAAGAACAATTAGATGTTTTTAGCAGACTGTGAGACAGTATGGACCAGTAACAGCAGGGAGTGGAGAAACAGACACTGTTAGTTGAGGTAATGAAATCTATAATTTATAGCCCAATATTTCCATAACAGTGGGAGATAAGATATGAGTTAAAGTTGCTTTCTTTTTCAGTTCAATAAATCACCACATCACTGTTTTCACAGGAGAATGCAGATGACCTACTTTAGGCTTCAGGCTAAATAGGGACGAGAAGTGTGGGAAAAATACATTCATACAGGTTAAACTTGTATAAGAAAAGTTTGCATGTTGTTCCAGTTGTCTCGTTTACCTCTTTACACTGAAAAAAAAATGTTCTTAATACTGACAAAGTCAAATTTTACCTTCACAGATAAATTTGAGCAGTTTTGGGCGATAAATCGAAAACTCATGGAGTATCCTCCAGAAGATAATGGATTTCGATACATCCCATTTAGAATTTATCAGGTATGAGACAATAAAATAAAACCAAACTCTTCCACTGAGGTGTCATATATCATAATCTGTTTTCAGAATTGTGTTTCCTTTTCTAGCATTATGGCAAAACTTTGCATGCTCATCTTTGCTGGACCCTTGAGTTGTATGGATTAGCAGACAAAATAGACTATTTATTGTAAAAGATAACTAACATTCATAATGTTGCAAGTTTGTAATACTTGAGAACATGCTATGGCTGGTGTAGATGATGTTTGTTCTTTTCAAAAAACCAATCCAACAACCTAATTCTGTTATTAAAAATAAATACTAACTATGAAGAGTGCTTTAGATGCAAATTGCCCTATTTGAGGTCTAAGCCAAACACCTCAACCACTTTTGGTTAGAGCATCACTTTTCCCTCAACCACTGTATGGGCTTCTTTGCTTGTAGGCATTTTAAGGTGGAAGTAATGGCATAGGTCTTGCGTCTAGTTCTTACCTTTGTCTTCTAATTGTACACGTACAATCCAAAAGTAGCTTTGAATGTGTTTTTTTTTTCCTCTTCTAATATACTAGCACTTTATTTTTCTCAGCATTTTGTTTGGAGACATATTCCTTGGAATCTGTACAATTTTTCGACATCTCCTTAGTTTTTATATCATTAAGGTCACAATGAAGTTTGGAATGATGTATGGTTAAAAGCTTATACAAAAACTTGTGTAACCTCTCTGTAAATTAAACAATTGTGCTCTGTTGGAATGTTTTAGTCTATTTATATATGAGTTTTGCACCTCTAGCTATGAAAAGAAAGTCCTTTATTCATAGTAATGAATATTCTGATACTACTTTGTAACAGGCTGTAATGACCATAGAAGCCTATACAGTCTTGCAGTGGGACTGGAGTAGCTTTTAATGTTAGATGTAAGACATTTACTGTCATAATGAAACCTTAGATTGAGAACGGAAGTGAGTTATTTTGTCAGAGATCACAGCAGATGGTAAGGTTTGTATAAGAACCAAAAAGTATGTATCAGGAAAAGTAGTACTCACAGCATTTTGTTTGGTTGGTGACTAAGTTATTTGCTTGTTTTCTGATAGGTGTGGTGTTTTTAAAAAGTCTTTTCATAGAAATCACGTAAATGTGTTTGCGAAAAAGGTTTTGCTGTCTGAATAGGTTGCAGATCTTTAAGGCGTGAGGGAAGATTTCTACGATACCACATGATTTCAAGCTAGTAAAGCTTTTTAAAAATAAGTAAATAAATCAGTAAAATCTATCACTTGAGCCAGTAGTACTTGATTCTCATTACCTTTTCAATTGGAAACCCTTTCTTGCTATAGTTTAAACCCAAAATATCTAACTAAGAATTGAAGACCAAACATAAATAAAGATGATGCTGAGACAACCTTTGAGAAGGTTGGTATATATTATTTTCAGTAATGCTGCTTCTTACCATTTCTAAATATTTCCAGTCTTGTTAAAAAAGTGGATGCAGATGTCTCTAGGTATTTTTGTTTGGTTTGTTAGTGTGTGCACTGATTGCTTCTCTATGTGTTTAAAGGAATTTTCAAAAAGCCTTAGGGAGGGTGAGATTATAATTTAATTCCAAACAAGTAGTTAATTCCTGTGGTGTAAACATAATTTTACAGTACTTAGTGACAAACTTGCATATGGAAAAATAAGTGATTCTAAAGTGTTCTTCAGATGTATTTAACTGCCACCCTGAATGCATTTAATTTCCATTAATGCTGGTAAAGCATGACATTCTAATTGGATGCTTGTATATCCTCACCTGATTTAACCTGAGTTTGTGTTGCAGTGGATATTTATTCCCTATTTGTCTTGACACAGTGTTCTTACAGATACTTGATGATACACAGATGGATGGCAGGAAATAACTAGGTGTTGCCTTCAGTGAGGAGAGCTCTTCCTGGTACTCTCCATACCTTCTATTACCCCAAATTATTAGAAGGAAATTCTGTGAAGGGAACTGTTTACATTGTTTTTTGGCAGTATGAGGCGGATAAATTTGTTTTCCTTCAAAGAAATGTACTAGATTAAGATACCATGTAAGAAAAACCAGTTTTAGCAGCAATTAAATGGGAATTGGCAAAGTTTCTGCAGAAAAAATTATTTTTCTTCGCTGAAGAATTCATTATTTTAAAACCTCAAAAACTCCTTCAATTGTAAAGTTTGTCTATTAAAATACATTTCTAAAGAGTAATATGAATCATACCTCCTGTGGTGACCAAATCTGATGGAGTGTGTGGGTGAAAGAAATGGCAAAAACATGAACATCATACTTGGGTAAGTCAGAACTAAACTAACCACAGGTAATTTTAAAAACCCTTGTCCAGCACCTCTTCTTTTAAGTATAGCAGCTAAGATTGGACCAGCATCCTGGCATCTCTAATAGATGATGTAAAAAAAGGTTGCGAATCATTAAGGATCAAGTAGTTTGCAATTTTTAAAGTTTGCTAAGATATCTTGGAGATTTTATTTCCAGCTGTCGTATTCTGTTAGCTGTGTCATATGGAACTTGAACCAGTTAAACCTTTGACATAGGTGGAAACTTCTTCTACCAGAAACAGTTTAAAAATAGTGATTATATTTTTGTGATACTTTTACTTCAGTGTGTCAAAAAAGAAGTTCCCCACTTCATCACTTCAGAGATGTAAGCTGTTTTGTCTTCAGCTGGCAGGTGCACAAAACCTTTTTTGCCTTTTTATCTGATAGTACTGTAGAATAGAGTGCTTTTTGCACTTGTTCTTTAATGGCAAGAGAGAAAATAATAGTAGCGTTTTGAGTATATTCTGAATTCAAGTGCTACTTTTCATGTCCAGTACTAGAGCTAGTTTGGCTTGTGGAATTTCCCCCTGTGTTTATAAGACCAGCTGATGTTTCACAGTCTAATTGAACAAACTGGCTGATAGATGGCAGGAAGTTTTCATCAGTCTTTGGCTTC
>WEIT01018374.1:0-37954 GCA_013389985.1 Dryoscopus gambensis
GTGGGGTGGGTTGGGAGTGAGCTCTGGAAGCAGCACAGGGCATGGATGGGGACGCGCTGGCGAGGATGGAGGTGCAGGGGGGCAGCGCTCGGTCAGGGACCCCATCCCCGGCGGGGGCTCTCCAAGGGAAGGGCCGGGAGGGGGTCAGAGGCTGCGGGCGGCTCGGCTGCATGCAGGCGGTGAGGCTGCGCTGCTTGCGGGGGGCTGCTGCCGGAATTCTGGGGGCTCGTGTGGTGTGTTGGTGGCAGCAGCGAGGGCTTGGTTGTTTCGGGGAAGAAGGTCGCGTCTGTAGTTGATCCAGGGACGCGGGCTATCCCGGCGTGTGCCAGGAGCACACAGGAGCAGGGACAGCCGGAATTGGGCAGCGTTTTCACACCCGTCCCCATGTGCGGTGGGAGCGACCTGCAGATGCACCGGGGAGGCTCTTGGGTGACCCTGCATCCGTGGGAATGGGGGATGCTGCCCGTCCGGGGGACTGGGCTGGGAACAGAGGCAGGCAGGGATGGAAATTTGGGGAAAAGGCTGTGCCCGCTGTGGCTTGTCTGCGCAGGCAGGGTGGTATCGGGGAGACCGGAGCTGCAGCGGGGTCTTGAGCTGGTCCGTGGTGATTTATGGGTTGATCATTTGGGGGAATGTGGGGTGAAGGGAGATCTGGAGAGGATGGAGAGGCTGCTCCTGTGCGCCAGGGGAAGGAGATCCGTGGGGTTGAGGTCTGTGCCTGGGCCATGCCGGTGGTGCTGCCTGGTTTGGGGTGGTTTGGGCCGGAATGGTGCGCAGCCCCGCGGAGATTCCCGACCCGTGGAGATTCCCGACGTGACGCTGGGATTTCTCCGTGGGGAGGGGAGGCTGCAGGGGTTTGCCGGGTGGAGAACTGGGTGACAGTGACCAGGAGAGGAGGGGGCACAAGCAGAATTCCCCTGTCGTGCCCAGAGCTCCCCGGCAGCCAGCCGCAGTGAAGGTCTCTCCTTGGCTCAGTCCTGCCTCCCAACCTTTTATTTTAGGGGTGGACTCTGCTTTTGTCAAACAAAACCAATTTAATTTCAATCGTTTCAATTTTAGTCCGTGTCTGGTGCTTTATTTATTTTACATGGGTGTCGTTCTTTGCCTATATTACTTCATCTGAGCTTATTTCCATTACCTGGGTTGTGTCATGTGGGTTTATTTATTTTGAGTTGGGCTTTTTTTATATACAGATAAAACCAAAAATGCTGAAAGTTCACGTTAAAAATAGACCCTTCTTCTGCTTAAAGTCAGGGGCATACATGTGATTTATTTTCTTGGTGGCATGTGAAAAACTTGTCTTTATGTGATGTTGTGATTAAAGGGTGCTTGTTGCTGGGGCATGGTTTTCAGAGTTAAAACAGAGAAGCTGATGAGATCCAGAATTTTTTTTTTTATTTTTTTTTTGCCTGGCTAGTGAAGAAGAGGGAGATGGGTGCCCGCTTCCTCTGTGAATTTCACATCCCTCTGCAGTAACAGTTTGGCATTTCTGTCCTCATGAATGCATAATGTGTTCAGAGATATTGGTGATCATTTTTTAGGCCGATATGTGGATTCCCTGTGATCACTAGAGGGCTTAAATGCCAAGACCTCTTGTTTTATAAAAACCAAGAACAAAACAATTCCAAGATTCCCTTCCAAAACAAAATCATTCCCAATACCTGTGCCATTAGTGCTGTCTGCCAGTTACCAAGCAGGTTCCCAAAATACTGGAATTTTAGCTGTGCAGGATCAGAAGGCTCAAAGGAAAACCACACCAGCAGTAGAAATGTAGAGCCAACCTTCTGAAGCCTTTTCCGGTTTGTTTGTTTGTTTTCTCACTGAAATGTGACATAAACTACAAGAAGTGTAAGTGGTCTGTGGGTTTGTTTGTTTGTTTTCTTGCTGAAATGTGACATAAACTACAGAAAATGTAAGTGGTCCTTGGGTTTGTTTGGGTTTTTTGTAGGTGAAAGTTACACAAGTGCTGAAAAACATTCAGGTTGAGCAGATGACAAAACTTCAGGCCAAGCATCAGGCAGAATGTGATCTACTGGAAGACATCAGGTAAGGCTACAGGAAATGTTACCAAAATTCCTTTAAGGTCCAGTTTTTGGAAGAACATTTGAGTTACCAAATTCAGGAACTGACGATGGAATTTCCTCTTTGGATTTCCTGCTTTTAGGCTGTTAAAGTTTTGACACAGCTGGAAATTATAACTGCAGCTAACACAATGCAAACCATTTTTTCTGCTCTTCAATGGGGGAAATGTTAAAAGAAACTCACAAACAATATACAAAAATCATTGGTCTTTTGAGCAATGTTTTTTTATATAATATACTGGGACTTTGATTTACCAGTTGTAAAAGGCTGCTAAAATTACTAAAATATTTTAAAGCCACTGATGATTTATGTCTCACTAGAGGTAGCTTTGAAAAGCACTTTCAAGCAGATTGCATTTTTTACCAGAAAGTTACAAGAAGATATTTGCATTTATAGTTTAAAACTCTACACGGGTTCAAAACAATAGAGAAAATCCACACGACATCAGCTGTGGAGGTTTCATTATTCATTTTACCTCATGTGATTTGCTGCTCTTGAAATTAAGGGTTTGCTTTTAACAAAATATGCTGGGAGTGGGTACCTGGCATCATATGGAGGATCAATCATTCCATTTCCTGTAAAATATTCAGCAGTGAGTCCATTGCTGCCCTGCTCTTTTTGGCAGTGGATAGTCCATGTGTTAATTATTTAAATGAGATTGCCTGCTTGATGTTTTTATGTTAAATGCAAGTATTTGGCTTTGACAGATGAAGTTCTGTTTGTCTCACTATCGGTGTCCTCCATAAATCAGCATGTCAAGGCCTGAGCCTTTTCTCCCGCTTGTTTTTTGGGTGTTGAAACACTTTTTTGTATGGGAAAGATCGCAGCGTTCATTCCCTCAGATTAGCATTATCCTGGGGAGTGTGTAACTCGCACGTGCTGAGTAATAAGTAACAGACTGATCCAAGGAATTCTCCCCCCTTAGATGCAAACTTATTTTTAGAGCATCTAGGCTGGGTACTGCTGCTCTAGCCCAGGTTCTGTTAGCACTTGCTGTTTTTCAGGAGCTTATGCTCACTTCAGTCTGTATTCTGCTGAAAGATGTCATAAGCCACTGGATACAAACCCAGGAAAACGTGAAAATGCCGGCTTAAAATATTTTCCTTTAATGTAATTTAATTTCTGCGGTTAATTAAATTTCTGAATTTTAATGTTGGGGATTAGGAAGCCGGGTTAATATGTTTAATTCACTCCCATGGTCACTGAGGGTGTTCAGCACTCTGGTTGCAGAATTGCTGCGTGGATTTACAGATGAAACATTCTTTCAGTGTGGGATGATGAGATGGGGTATGACAGCTCCGTGGTGTCAGTGATTTGTTCGAGTATCAGATAAGAGAATCAGAGACAACCAGAGAATTTGGGGTTAAAAGCATTTGCTGAACAAGCCCTGATCTAGGTGTGTGATGCAGAGATTGGGGAGGGGGAAAGCTTTGGGGGCTCCGTGGTGTTGGTCAGGGTGTGATGCTCGTGCCTGAAGTTGGGTGTCAACCTCGCCCTAATATCCCGTGTAATTTATGGCTGCATTCAGGGTATGCAGCCGCTGTGGTTCCGGAGCATTCCAACAAGCTGGAACCACACACAGGATCTTTTTGTCTCTGGAAGGAAGGTTTATTTTTATAGAAAGCACCCTGCTGTTATCCAAAAGTATGGAATTTTAGCAGAGTGCCATTTGTTTATCGAGGCTCAGAAGAGTTTGGGTCCTTTGGTGGCATTTTTGAAGCTTTTAGGCACTGCAGGAGCACAGCTTTGTACTCGGAATTCCAGAAACTGAAGTGCTGCAATGGCAGCAGGAAACCCTGAATCAGGGCTTGCAAACCAGTGATTAAAAATGCATGTTTGAAAAAGTTACTTTATTGTGAATAATTGCTTCGTTTGTTGGCACATAAATGCAAGCATTCAGATCATATTTTTTGTATCACTTTGGCCGGGTTTTGTGTGCAGCTAAAGAGAATGATAGGAGGAAAAGATCAGAAAGTTCTCCAGCAGAATCCATCTATTGTCTGCTCTATTAGCAGATGATTTTTGGCAGTCTACCAGCCCACAAAGCATGCTTGCAGTTCCAGTAGTGTTGATATCTTTATGCAAAACTGGGGATTCTTGGTCAGGGTTGAGGTATATGTGTGTAACTAACCTTTTTTTTTTTGCATGGCTTTTGACACTGTGTAAAATTCTAGTATTTATTTTAAAAAATACCAAATGTCTATTTCAGTCTTAACAAACTGTGTTGTGCTGCTCTGTGGAAGCTCAGTAGCACTAAAGCTGAAGTCTCTTTCAGTGACTTGACAAGACTCTAATAAAAAATGTGTTTGAGATGTGTTAGCAAATAGATTTAAAAATACATTTCTGTGTTTTTAATCTCTGTTTGGCTCTTTGTGTTATGTTTCTTCATGCTCGATGACTGGGGAATTTGGAGAACAAGTGATTCAGGATGCTTTTAGGGTCTTTGGCTTACTTTTAGGCTTGACGTGTTTTTCTTCTATGTAGCTCACTAAAGCTATCTCATCCCATCATGTGGGAGATGTGTGTTGGCATTACCATAAAAAAGATTGTCTCTCTGCCACTGGGATGGAGAAAGAGAATTTTTTCCTGACAGGTAAATGTAGGTTTTGTTGCTGTGATCCAGAAACCCTTCAACATGTATGGCAAGGAGTCCTTCACTCCATCCACGCTGGCTGCTTTTAGGCAGTGAGTCAATTAATTTTTTTCTGGGCTGTGAATGGCTGAATTTATCAGAGGTGTTAGCAATATTAATGTATTTTATTTGGGTTTTAAGATTGACTCATGTGACTGATGGTAGTAACTAAGTCCCAGCCAGGGTCTGCAAATGCTCTTGGTTTGCTGGCACACAGGGATGCTTTCCTTTTGTGTGTGTGCAAGTGCCTGCAGAATTGTAAAGAACTCTGTATGCTCCACATTTTAATTCAACTTGGCATTTCTGTGAGGTATTTATGTGCTACAGACTTTATTTGTAAACTCAATTACGTGATAGTTGCTTTACCTTAAACATTGAGTCCTGCTTTTTCAAAGGCTTGGGGTCTGCTTTTTCCAAAGCACTTGTTATGCCTTCTCAGGTTTTGCTGAGGTGTCCTAAAATGTCCTTTTTAAAACTTCTTTGCATTTATGTTTTGCTAGAGAGACTGATGTTGTGCTTCTGTGTCTGTTTTAACTTGAGTCTGGATGAAAGATGTAGGGCCAGGTCCATGGCCCCAACTAATTCTGCTGCAGCACAAGGTGGGCAAGTTCTGTGGGTCAGGGAACTCGCCCACCTGAAGTCCAACCTTCCCTGGCTTTTCTCCCAGGTTTTGTGATAAATCCAGTCCCTGGTCCAGTGTGGCATGCGAGGGAGGAGCAGTGATGAGTACCTGAGGAAGGAGAGGGGAAGCAAAGCTGCTCAGCAGCAGCCCAGGTTCACATGGGTCACAGGTCACTGTGTAAGCCCAGCCTGATGGCCCTGGAGAAGGCACAGCTGCTGCTTTGTGAGTTACAGCTCTGGAAAATTCACCTTATTTAAGTCTTAACTCGTTCTGGCTCTCTGGATGTGCTGGTCTATGTTGCTTCATCCTTTTAAGTCAGTTGAAATGAGAAGGAAGGATTGCCTGGTTTCTGGCTGAGACAGAGTGGCAATACACTCCTTTCATTTGTTGGATCCTGAATGTAGTTTTGTCAGCGGTTTTTTATATTTGTAGTTTAAAAGGAATTGCCAAAATGACAGGCTTACAATCTCCTTGTGCTCCTGATATGGATGCAAATCTATGTACAAATACTTCCTTCTCTTTCCTTCCCTCCTCTGTCCTTGTGGTTTTTGCCTTGTGACTTCTTTTGTTGATAAAGCTGCATTTCTCTGTGTCATTTGTCTTTCTCCTGCTGCTGCCTTGCCTTTGTGGGGTGTCCTTGTGGGCCCCTTCCAGCTCAGAACATTCTGTGATTCTGTGATTTTCTGTCTTCCACCCTCTCCTCCAAAGCTCTGCCTTCTGACGATTCCTTCTCCCTTCCAATTTGTCCACTTCTTTTTCTGTATTTTTTTTTCCTCCCAGGTGCTTCATCTCTTCCTTTTCTTTATCCAGTTCTGACCTTGTGAATTTTAATTAGTTCTCAGTTTCTGAGATTCTTTCCTCTTTAATGTTCAGCAGAGCCACTGAAGGTATGTTAAGCCAAGTGGGGAGATCTTGTGGCTCTTCCTTACCAGTCTGAGCCCTTCCCTGTCTTGGATGCAGTTGCTGGGCTGTTCCTTCTGCAGGTTAGATGTGTGTGAGGGAAGCAGTAATTCCAGGGCAGGATTTGTGTTTCTGTGCCCAGGATGAGGACAGAGAACTCCTTTGATGCCTCAGCCTGCCATAACAAGCCAGAGCGAGCGGCAGAGATATTGAAAAAAAGAAAGTAAAAGTATGAATGAACTTACATCCGTAGCCAGCCAGTTCCTGCTCGTTTTAACATGTCATTTTCTGTGCTCAATTATGCTCCACGGAAGCTTTTGCTCTTGGAAATACTTTGTACTCCCTGGTGGAATTTGTGCTCCTGGAATCTGGCCGGCTGTGTTGGCAGGTTCCTGATAAGGTTTATGGCAGCTGGGGCTGAGTCTGGAGAAGAGACCATCAGCAGTTCCAGTTTTAAACACAGTGAATCTGCAAAATCCCTTAAAAGATGCAGTGTTAGGGGAGAGCCTCGTGGTGCTGTGGAAGGAGGAGCAGATGGAGAAAAAAGCTGTAAAATGAGATGTATTTATATGTGCGTGTAGCCGTACGTATTAGAATTCCATAAGAGATTCGGAATAATTTTGAGAAGTCTCTGCTTTTCCTGCCCCCAGGCACAGTGGTGGTGGTGAGGAGTTCACCTTTCTTCCTGTTCTTTCTGGTCTCCAGCTGCAGGGAATGCAATTTATTTGGGTATTCCTGAGCTTGGGCTGCAGAGAGTGTTTGCCTCTGGCTGGTGGGTGTCTGATAAAGCCCCTTTTTAAAAAATTCATCTCTCCACGAGGAGGTCCATCTCTTTTTTCCCTTTGTGCTGCTGAGAAATGTGTCCTTCTTTTTTCCTTCAAGGTCATTCCCCGCATTCAGCAGATGTAATTCTTGCCTCTGGTGTTTGGGGCTTTATTTAAGTAGGAGCAGAGTGATTTGCTGTGCTTACAGGTTCTGAAACCTGCAACCTGCCAAAGTGGGAAGCAGCAGAAGAATCAGAAAAATTCCCGAAAACAATAAGCAAAATGTTATTTTATTCTGGGTTTGACTCACACTTGAGGCTTTCCTTTGTGTGACTGGAATATTTATTTCTTTAAAACTTTCAATTTTCTTGTGAGCTGATGACATTTCTTTCCTCCTGGGTTGATCCTTCTCACCACTAGTGATTGTTGTGACTTTATTTTTGTACTTTCAATTTTTTTCCCGGGCTCTCTTAATCAGTTGAGGACACACAATTTGTTGCTATAACTCTAAATAGGCAGAAAATTCAGAATTTTTGAGAAAAGTTGGTGCAGTTACTTCTGAGGAATATGCCAAATAAAGATACCATGGAATCTGTGGTCTGGGCACGTTACCTGTAATTAGGCAGGGCTTTAATGAGATGCTCACATTCTTGATGGAATTAAAATCTGGTGATGTTTTGACTGGAACTGTTTGAGGGAGGCTTGGAATGTACTTTAAAAAAAGCTGTTGCCTACTGGGTGTGGAAATCCAAGTTCTGAGCAAAAAAAGAAGAGTTTTAGTATAAACATGGCCACAGTGTAATGATTCAGGCCTGTCTTGGCACAGTGGGATTGAGAAATGTACCACATTCCTTCTCTTTTTTTTTTCCTTCTCTTTTTTTTTATCCCTGACATACAAAAATTAATTGATCTCCTGTTTTAGTATTTCTGATTACCTTTCAACTGATGAAATTAAAGTTCTGCTTTTTTGTAACAGAAATAATAGTGTAAAAAAACCCCAACAAACCATTTCTCACATCAGAATGAAACTTAATTTTTTTTTTCCGTTTTTTTTTTCTCTGAGGTTTGCATTTGAATGAGCTTTTTTTCTTAAAGCAATTCCAACACGCTCTGGAAGTCTGATTTTGAAGGCTTTCAGGAGAACCTGGGCTTGTTCTGTTAAGCTGTGGCTTTAGTGTGAGTTTGTCTTCCAAGACATAACAAGATGATTCGGGTTCTGAGTACAACAACTCCCTGCCAAAAGTTGCCTTTTCACTTTTGACTCAATGCCCCCTTTTTAAGAACCAAGTCTTTAGTTTGCAGAAAGCCGTGTGGGTTTGATTTTTCTTTTTTCCTCCTGAATTTTATCCGAGCATGGCTTTTCCTGGACCTAACTCTTGTTTTTCACCACAGTGTTACTTGGCAGAGCCCTGGGAAACCAGCAGCTGCCATGAAGTCCTGTAAAGTTGCCTTTGGTACAGATTTTTATGGGGACAATTGCAGTATGTAGTACAATATGTGGCACGGGGTAGTTCTAAAGGAACAAAAAGCTCTTCCTTTGATCCACTTGTTCAAACTCAAGGTGCTTCTTGGCTTTTCTTTCTTCTTCATCTCATCACTTACGTGATGAAGGCTTTCCCCCATGGCTCTTAATGCCAGCTCTTACGTGGAAACCCCTGTGTGTGAGGGAGTTGGAGACGTGGGGACATCCCACAAGCGTCACGATGAGCTGTGCTGGAAAGAGGAAGAGCATTCTTCTCATTCCAGCCACAATTAGTGTGGCCTGGCCTGATTTCCCCTGGTGGTGTGTTGTCACAGAGTCCTGCAATATCCTGACGGAATGGACCGATCGCCATCATCCAGTCCAACTCCTGGTCCTGCACAGACACCCCAAAATCCCCTCTGTGCCTGAGAGTGTTGTCCAAAGGCTTCTTGAAGTTGGGCTTGGTGCTGTCACCGTTCCCTGGGGAGCCTGTTCAGTGCCTGGCCACCCTCTGGGCAACGAACCTTTCCCCGTATCCAGCCTCGAGCTTTTGTTTTGTTTGGTTTGGTGCCCAAAGGTTTATTTTGCAGGTTTTGCTGCCTTTGCCAATCTCCCATCAGGAGACCTCGGAAGCCTTGTGCCTTTTCAATGCTAGCATCCTGAAAAGTGAGGGGAATGGGATTATCAAATCATACACCATGTAAATACTCCTTTTAGGGGAGGCTGAGGTAGAAAGAGAGGTTGTGGGTTTGTTTTGTTGGGTTTTTTTCCCAGAAAAGGGCCGATGTAACGTGGTTATCTTGGCTGCAGAGAACTCGGTGTCCTTACTTTTCTTGTCATTCCCAGCTGGTCCTTGAGATCAGCCTCTGCTGTTCCCAGTGAACTTTTAACCCAGCTAATACCTTATCTTAACACGTGGTGATTTCGGTTTTCTGATGAATATGCATCTGATTTTTTACTTTATTTTCTCTCTTAGTAAAATCAATGACCTTGTTTAATCATCTTGATTGCTTTCTGCATATGAAAGCACACAGAAAAGGTGTTCTGCATTTATACTTTTAAAAACTGGCTGTTGAAAAAAGGCTGAAACCTTATCGAACCCGAGTTGCTCTGGTCAAATATTTGCAGTAAAACGAAACTGGTTTATAATGGCTGTTATAATGACTGTGTTTTATAGTAGGTTTTAAAGTTTTATTAACATTTTTCCAAAATGTGCGGTAGGAGTATGTTAAGTTGGGGGCTTGTTATTGACTTCAAGCTTGTAAATGGTGGGTTGCATTTATTTATGGAGTAAATGCATTATTTCCAATTAAAACTTGAGGAAAAAGAGGAAAAGTATTGAATTAATGGTTGTAAGTTTTGAGTTGTGTTTATTTAGGAAGCAAATGGAATATTTCCAATCGAAACTTGAGGACAGAGAGCAACTAAAAAAAAAAAATCTATTGAAATGTAGCTTTTTTTTTCCCTGTGTGCTACTGCGAGCGTGGAGATTCCATTCTCAGACTTCAAAAATTATTCATAACCTTCGGAGACGTTCCTTCTAAGAGCCTTTGGAGTTATTTTAGGCGTCCCTTTCTTTGTGCCACTGTGAGAAGAGTTTGGGCCAATCCCCAGTGGCTCTGAGAAGGTTGTTCACACACTCCTCTCTCCTCCTGCGCCGGCTCCAGCAAACATCCTTTTAATGAGACAGACAAAACGCGCTGGTGTCTAATTTTATGAGCAGAGCTCAGCCATGCAGAAGGCTTTCGAAGATTTATGGTGGTAAAGCCACTAAGTATAGTTATTTCTGGCCAGATGCAAGCCAGTGTTAGTGGGGAAGATGTTGGCACTCTGGGCATGTTTAAATACATACAATCCTGAGCCTAAATAAGATTTTTTTTGGGGGGCGGGGGCAGCCTCTGCTGTGTTCTGTTTGCATTTTTGAAGGAGAAAAATAAAAGGGAGGAGGGGAAAAACTGAACAAGCTACAATTTTTCTTGAGGGTATGATACTCTGAGATGAGCTCAGATGAGAAGTGCTTTTAAAGATCTTTGAATATAAGAATGAATCATAAATGTGTAGAATGTTTTTGGGTGGGAGGGGGATGTTAAAACTCATCCAGTTCCACCCTCTGCCATGGGCAGGGACATCTTCCACTATCCCAGGCCGCTCCAAGCCTTGTCCAACGTGGCCTTGGATGCTTTGGACACTTCCAGGGATCCAGGGGCAGCCACAGCTTCTCTGGGCACCCTGTGCCAGGGCCTGCCCACCCTCACAGCCAGGAATTCCTTCCCAATATCCCATCCAGTGCTGCCCTCTGGATGGCCATGTTCTTCCGTTGTGTCAACTGCACTGCGCAGCTTGGCGTCGTCTGCAAACTGGAGATTTGAGAACTCACTTAACTGTATAAAAGATGGGATTACTTCGCTTTCATTTCAGGGTTTGAGAGTGACAGAGGTGAGGGTCTGAAGTTCTTGAAAAATGAAGTAAAATTGACCCCTATTTTCCAGCCTTTTAGCAGGGAGCAAAATAGTTGTAATCTCTTGACATAATTGCGAATTTCTGTCTTGAAACGTGGCCATGTGTTAGGCTGCTGAATTTCTGTTAATGTTTGACCTGAAAATCATTGTCTTTCCGTCCTAAAGCCAGGCAGAGGCAGAAAAGACAGTGTAGATTGCCTTGTGAATTAAAAAGAATATTCAGAAAAGCAATAATAGGCAGTGTTACGGTGTCTTGATTTCTAGCAGCTGCTTTTCATAGTCCTGGTGTCTTCCCAGCCTGGTTTTAGCCTGTCTTATCTCTAAATGTACTTTGCTCGTTTTCAGCTGTGTTGCCACTGGTGAGAAAGGGAGTAGATGGCAGCGGCTTCCCACGTTATCTTAATGTGCTTGTTGTTTATAAAGTTTTCTTTCCTGGTAGTTGATTTTGTGTGATTGTTTCTAATTATCTCTCCGTGATCTGAGCTAGCTGAGTGAGAGGACAAGTAAATATCAACGCCTAGTAACACCTAATTAAGAAAGAGGTCCTACTTTTGAATTTCCTCTTTGCCTTCTCATTCTTCCCCTGTTTTTCTCAAGTCTGTTCAGCCACAGAGCTGTGTGAGAGACACAGGACAGCGAATGACTGGAGAGAATCCAGCAGAGGCTACAAAGGTGATGGGGGACAGAAGCAGCCCATTTATGGGGAAAGGCTGAGGGAACTGGGCTGTTCAGCCTCAAGAACAGACAGCTGAGAGAGAATCTCATCAATGCATACAAATATTTTAAGGCCAAGATGATGGAGCCACACTCTTTCCAGTGACAGGACGAGGGGCAGTGGGCACAAACTGGAATGCGGGAAGTTCCACCTGAATATGAGGAACAAACCTGCTGGGAGGTGACAGAGCACCTGGAGGAGACTGCTCAGAGAGGTTCTGGAATTTCCTTCCCTGGGCTCATTCAGAACTGCTCTGGGTGGACCTCCTTTGGCAGGTGGGTTGGACTGAGGGGGTCTCCAGAGGTCACTTCCAGCCCCAGCCATTCCATGGTTGTGTGATTTGACATGAGTCACAGCAAAGCCCAAATCTTTGAATTTCAGTAAATTTATTGAACCAGCTCCTGTGGCAGTGGTTTAAGGTGATAAACTTAAGATATTTTACTGTACCAACAATACCAGGATGCTCTTTTAAAGTAGATTTGCCTCCAGGGCACACCTCAAAAGACTGTCTTGTCCAACCCTACAAGGCAAAGGGAGCCTTGAAGTTACCTCATATCTTCATCTTGAAAACCTCCACAGTGGGGACTCTACACATCTCTGGGGAGCTTGCTCCAGAGACTGATGCTCTCTTTCTAAGACATGGGAATTTGGGAGCAAAAGATTCAAGGCTCATGATTTGATTTCCTCTGGATCTCATCTTTGAGATGGGATGAGAGCAGTCTCGTCTTTCTTTCCAGTTAGAAGAACACTCAGTTCTTTGCATAGCAAGCATTAGAATTTTTGGGGTACTTGTACAACTAGTGTCTTTGGGATTGTTAGTGGGGGTTGCAGCTATTCCTTCTATCCCACATTTCTCACCCAGTAATGGAAAAGAGGTGAGAGAAAAGTAATTTCTGCAGTTGCAGTAAATCTGGTTTGTACCTCCTTCTTAGCTCTTTTCTGTGAGTTGCAAGTCAAAGCAAAAAGCTCAGAATTGTAACAGTGTGGGAGGTGTTGAGTCTCTCGAATCACTATAAATAGTGGCAGACTTGGGAGGGCTTGGGAAGTGCAGTAGTTCTCTTTGGGAATCTCATTATCTTTTCCCTGTGATGCACAGGCTTTCAGGGGAGCATCTGCCTAAAACCTTCTGATTTGGCTGAATGTATGCAGAGCTTGAATGATGAACGTTATGTTCAAACAGGTTAAAAGAAATGCAAACAAACTTTTTCTAGACCTTGTTCATCCGTATTTGTATTAATTGATGTGAAAGCAGATTGTAGTTAATTGCTGTGAGCTAATCAGCTGCGTGGAAAACAAAGAAGGCCCTATATTCTAGCTTTTCTAAGCATTTGAAGCTTAGGCTTTTCTGCTGAGGAGGTGAACGTAATCTTTCTGATTACAGAAGTTTTTTATTTGGAAATTTGCAGAATTTTGATTGTAGTATCCAAAGAGTGGTTGAAGTTGGTGTTGCAGTCTGCCTGTTGTTGGCAAAAAGTGGCTGGACTTGATCCCTGATGCCAGAGGAACTGAATCCTCTATTTGTGTGTTGGGCATTTGGTACTCAAGACATAGTTTTAAAAACCTGCTTAAAGACTTTGATCATCCTCTACTGTGCCACTGATAAAAACATCCTTTAATTCTTCATCCCGCACGTGCTTCCTGTGTGCTGCCTCTTCTTTCGGGAAGAGGCTGCTCTCTTCCTTTTCATCTTAACAAAGAGCAGCGCAAGGAGGAGCGAAGGTATGTTTCTTTTCCCTGAAATCGAGGGTTGCCATGTTATTATTCCCAGTTTCCTGGGGAGACTTGGACTTGTGACTTGTGTGTCCTGCAGCCAAGGTTTGCTGTGCCTGCGGGGCTCTGCTGTGCCGCAGGAATGCGGCCGTCGCGGCGCTTTTTGTTCCCGACTTTGGGGTGGTGTTTGAAACACCCCAGGCCTGGGTTATGAAGTGCCTCGAGCTTTGATCTGCCCTGAGAAGTTCGTGTGAGTTGGTGGGGGTGCTTTGATGTTCTCTGCTCGCTGGCTGCCAAGTCCTTCTGGTGGAGGTGCAGTGCAGAGCTGCTGTCCAGTTGAGAACCAAGACCTCATCTCTCCACACATCCAAACACTTCTTTACTCTCAGGGAGCAAATGGATCTCTCTGCTGGAGGAGTTTATCCGTTGGAGTTTTGATTTTTTTCGTTCTAAATTTAGCAGGTTAGCTCAATACTGTGCTAGAGGAGGGCTGGGCCCTTTTGTTGACATAGCTCACTGGATGTTTGAAATGCCTTTTGCCTTCTCTGCACCCAGCTGTGCTGCTGAACTGGCAGCCCAGAGGCAGCCGACAGGAAAGGCTGGGAGAACTGGGATTGTTCAGTCTGGAAAAGAGAAGCTTCGGGGTGACCTAACTGCCCCCTCCAGGACTTGAAAGGAGCCCATAAGAAAGATGGAGAAGGACTTGGGACAAGGGCATAGGGTGCCAGGACAAGGGGAATGACTTCAAACTGCTAAAGAGCTGGGATACTTGGGTTTTGGTGGGCAAGTTCTTCCCTGTGAGGGTGGGGAGGCCCTGGCACAGGGTGCCCAGAGAAGCTGTGGCTGCCCCAGGATCCCTGGCAGTGCCCAAGGCCAGGTTGGCCAGGGCTTGGAGCAGCCTGGGATTGTGGAAAGTGTCCCTGCCCATGGCAGGGAGTAGAATGATCTTTGAAGTCCCTTCCAACTCAAACCGTGCTGTGAGCCTGTGGTTCTGTGACGAACCTGTGTTAGCAGCCCTGTTCTGGTTTTACTGGAGCTCAGGAAAAATGGTTTTAACTGCATTATACTCCTGTGTGTGTTTGGAGCAGCTGGTGCTGCTGCAAGTAATAAGCAAGATCAATATTCTTGTCAGCGGCTAGAAGAAGGGATGACTTGTCCCCTTTCAGGTATCTTTTCCATATCTTTTTTTGGTTAGAAATAGACTGAAGTTTCTCCTTTTGGGAAAATGTTTATAAGGCACATTCATGTTAAAGGAACCACTGGACATGGCACTTGGCGGTGCCAAGGTGGTGATCAGTCAAAACTTGGACTCAGTGATCTCAGAGGTCTTTTCCAACCTAAATGACTCTGTGATTCTGACATATATCTACTGATAGATTTTAGAAATTGGGCCACATGTGTTTCAGTGAGCTGTTACATTTTACTGACTTAAAAAATAACAGTACATCTACTGTACTCCTCTAAAACAGGGTGATTGTGCTTTGAGGAAAAAACCCATTATAGTAATTATTATTACCAGTAAAATCCATTAAAATACAGAATTTGACTTACGTCAGTGTTAGTGACAATGAAACCTTGTGAAGGGCATCATTTAAAATTGAAGTGCTTATATTAAGACTGTAGGAAAAGAAAGGAGAGAGAAGTCTTTGTAATAAACCTGGGTGGCACTGTCAAGATTCCTAAGATGTGACAGATGAGTAAAGAAAGAACTCCAAGGTGGTTGTTGCCTGCTACAAAACCTTTTGCAGATCCAGGATGAAATAGGAAGCATGAATGATGAAATGTGTCTTGGCTTCTTGCTGTTAAGCAAATGGGGATCAAAGAAACTCCTCATATTCCTGTTTTCTAAAAGCTCCTGGTAGACAGTCTGAATTATAACATCCTAGGTGGTTTTTTTTTGAAAGGGAAATGCCTTGGATATGATGAATCAGGTTTTGGGAAGCTATAGAAAAGTACCCTTGTATTTGTCTAAATTGTATCTCCCCCTAATGTTTGCTTAGATTCCCATTTTGAAACAAAAACTCATTAGTGATCATTTTAAATACACTTAAGCTCTGAAACCAATCCTTGATTCGTTGTGAATGTTAATGCTATAAAGAGGGCACGCTTTTATTTTGAAAAGGGTGAATGAAATGCTCACACTCACCAGCAGCTTTCTGGCAGTTCTTTTCTGTTTTCTTTTTTAATTCTACTGAAGGAAAAACTATTGTTTTAGTGTTGTTTTGTGTCTGGATGTCATGTTCCTCTGATCACATGCTGGACTGCTAATACTTCTCTGAGACAAATTGCTGAAAACATCGGCTACGTTTGAGGTTGCAAGAATTCTCTATCTAGAGTGACAGAATTGATTTTTTTGGCTCTGTTGCTAGTGGCAACTCATCCTAATCCCAAACTGTACAGTAATGTGATTTATGGGGAGTACATTGCTCGCTAGTGAATGTTGTCTGGAATTTTTTTCTCAGTGCATTGCTACAGGGGCACTGTTCAGGCATGAGGTAAAGATATTTCATGGTTTATCATAGGTTGTGTGGATTAGAATATTTAAAATGATGAATAAAATCATAGCTCAGAAGTGAATTTGGGAAAAAACTGCTTTGTTGTTTTTGATAGATTTATAAAGGAGAAATTTCTCATTCATTGGGAGCTTGTGCTGATAAAAATCACAGCTATCTCCTGTTTTAGGCCCAATTTGCTTGTGGGTACTTTCACACCAAGAATTTTGCATGTGGTAATATTTTTTGTTTAAATCAAATAAATTTTACTGAGCATTAAAAAGCTTCTGTTAGAAACGTTGCCAAGATGTTACGTATGTTCTACTATGTTCTGTATGTTGTAAAGAGCACTTAAAATTGCACCCCTGGCGTGTGCCAGTTGTGATTGACCTCTAAATGTCCTGCTAAAAATTGCGACTTCATAACACGTTGTGTGGGGAGGTTTCAGCTTTGAAGTGCATCAGTTGAACTACTGTGAGTAAGCAAAGCACTCTTGAAAATCCAAATGGGCTTTTCAGGAAGGGACATTTTTGTACCAGCAGGAAATCATTCATGGTTGGTCATGATGATCTTCAAGGTCTTTTCCCACCTGAACAATTGTGTGTGTGAGAACTTGTGAAGTGAGGAAGTTCAAAGTTAGACTGTCTGGCTTTTGTTTTTCAAAGCAGGAGCTCGTTTATCTGCTCTCTGTGGGCATGGAAGGCACGGGTTTTACTCCTTTGAGTTGAGTGGGGTTAGAAGAACAGTAGTGCCTGCAGTTGCTTGAGGGGATGGCAGGAGGATGATCCAGGTACTGAAAATTGTGTGTGAAAACTGGAGTAAAAACAATTGTAGGAGAATGCTGGCAGGACAGGCAGGAGACTGCTTTTGTCACAAAGATATTATGCACAACTTCGATTCCTTGGTTACATAGTTTGCTATATCCTGATACATTGAAATATTGATTGAAATGCTTTCAGCTTTAATACCTCTGTTTACATTCAGGAGAATTTTCCTTCAGTGTACTTTTGTCTCAGTTGAGGATAAGTGGAGATTTTAAAGAGTAAACATTCCAAAGGACAAATGATAGCAAAGCTGTGGGAGCTGATTAGTTTTAGGTGTGAGATGAGCAGGCTTCTAATTGCAGGGTTGAGATACAGAATCCAGTGCAGTTGTGAGTTACTGTAAATCCTCTGTGCAGCAGAAAGACGGAGCAGGGCTCCTCAGGGTGGTAAAATGTTCTGTAGTAGCAGAATCAACAAGGGATTACTGTGTACTTGACTATAAAAGGGATGGGGCGGATATTGTAGCTCCTGTTTGCTCGGGGAAAAACTGTTAGAAAATTGTGAGTTGCGTTGTAGAAAGGAATTTGTAGAGGAGAGAGGAGCTCTGCTGTGGTACAGGCTGTTTGAACTGCCAGTTCCTCCCTTTCTGCAGGAATTTATGAAGCTCTATTCGGAAGAGCTATTTTAAGACTGAAGAGGAGATGGTACAGAGTATGTATATTAAAGTCAAGTTTAAAAAAAGGCCACTTTTTTTTTTTCTTTTGTGCTTGCCAGAGGACTGGAGCCGTGCACTGAGGTAAGCGGAAAGTGAGGGCTGCCTTGCCAGCGAGCTGCAGGAAGGAGAGCTGAATTCCTTGACTCAGCAAGCAAGGAGCTTCCTGATGTTACAAATATTTGTGCTTCACGAGTTGTAAAGATGCCCTTCACACATCTGCTGAGATCAGGCAGACCTCAAGTGGATCCACAAGCAGGAAATGTCACTGGCTTCTCGTGCTGGGTCAGAGAACTTCTTTGTGGGCAAAAATTTAGGCTGTGGGTGACCTCGCCAGGGTGGTTTTGAGTTTGTTCTGCTGCCTCGTGTGCTTTCACAGCTGGTGGGGCCTTGGCCTGCCCAGCAACGTCCTTGTTAAAAATCTTGGCCTGTGGAGGCCACATTCGCACTGCATTGGGATGCTTGTGGTCTGAGAACTCCAAGTTGTCCGTACTTGCCGTGGGAGGGGAGGCTGGTGCTCAGAATCCTGTCCAGACTGGTGGTGGCTTGGGCTTCTGTGACCACAAATTGCCTTCAGGACCTGGAGACGCGCCGTCACGAGGGCAGAATTCAGCTCCTTCATGCAGCTGGTGGGCAGAGTCTCCTGGGAAGCAGCCAGGATTGATGGGTTCAGCTTAGTTTTCCTAAGGGGGCTTCCAGAAAGCTACGGAGCAGCCCATCCCGTTGTGGGGGAAGGTCAGGAATTTCAGCAGAAGCCCCTCATGGCCGAGCAGGGACAGCGTGCGAGGTCGGCGGGCAGTGAGGGAGGAGTGTGAAAGCTTTGCTTGGCTGCTCAAGGGCCGTATCAGTGACACCTCCAGCTGGGCAGCGACGCGAGGAGTAGAAGGAGGGGTGCTTTGGGAATGGGAGCAGCAAGACGTCTTCTGAGGCAGCCTAGTGATGGGCTCTAGGGAAGGAACTGCAGTACTCAGCAGTTCTATTTCTCCTCTCAACCTTTGCAGGGCAATCTTTCCCTTATTGATGTCTAGGAAAACCTTAACTTGTAATTTGGAAAGAAGAGCCAAGGTAATGCTTTGATGTTGATGAACATATTTCTACAAGACCTGGAGGAAGAATTCCACGTGTGTATCTCTGTGCTGAAGGGCATGGATGTGATGTCATGTAGGAGGTAGCAGTTTCGCTGGAGACCAGGCAAATAAAGCCAGCCCAAAGTCCAGGCAGCAAACCTGTGTTTGAACAGTGCTGTTAAATGCCCAACACAGTACAGTAACTTCTCATGGAGTTTATTTAATAGGTGGTGCAAAGTCTTCAGCAGCAAGGGCAATAGCGGCAGTGCTGATATTATTCAAACCTGACATGGAACTTTTGCTCCCCAATGAAAGTGCTGCTGAAATGCCTATTTATAGGCAGTAACATAAATCTGGCAGGTGACAGCGTGCATATGAAAGAGTCATCTTTCTAGGAAGGGATCTGTTTCATTCAGATGATAGAAAACCACTGAACAAAAGAGAGTTTGTTATTTTTAAAACCAAACATAAAGGCTGTGATTCGCTGTAATGTGACCTCTGGTGATCTTTTTCTTGGAGTGGCTGAAAAGGAACCTGAAGTATTCTGTGCAAGTGGAGACTCTGGTCTTAAATGAAATGGAAGTGACTTTCTCCTTGTTTACAACTTCTTAATTTCTTCAGTTGCCTTTTTGCAAGAACAAGGGCGTGAAATCAAGTCTTAGAGTCAGCACTGGCTTTACTGAACTTTGGGGATGTTTAAATGGAATCCAGTTAGCCAGAAAGTGATTGGAGGCAGCTGGATTCCCTGGTGAGCTGTCTTTGGTTGCTGATGATTTTCAGGTGGTCTGACAGTACAGCGTGTTGTAATAAAGGAGTTAATTCTTTTACATGATGTAATTAAGGTGCAGCTTCATTTGCCACACTTTGTCCGAGATGAAATTTATGATGTATCAATAAAAAATATCATTAGTGGTGTTCAATGATCAATGTTGGAGGCGTTTTGCTGGAAAAAGAGGAAGTCGGTCTACAAATATCTCTGAATTTGAAGTCTTGGCTATTTTTGTGACAAGGTAGACAAGGGGAATGGATTTGGACTGGAAAGAGAGCAGGTTTAGATTAGGTATTAAGAGGAAGGCTATTAGGAGGAAGTTCTTCCCTGGGAGGGTGGGCAGGCCCTGGCACAGGGTGCCCAGAGCAGCTGTGGCTGCCCCTGCATCCCTGGCAGTGCCCAAGGCCAGGCTGGACGGGGCTTGGGGCACCCTGGGCTAGTGGAAGGTGTCCCTGCCCATGGTGGTGGGGGGGAATGGGATGTTCTTTAAGGTCTCCTGGCCGTAACCATTCTGGGATTCTGTGAAGTATGTTCCAAATTTTGATAACCTGGTTGTTGCACTGCCATGGTTTCTGCAGCCTGTGTATAGATAGCTTCAGAAATCAGTGCTGTTCTGAAAAATAATTTACCCTTCAGACACTCAGAATTTGATGCAAATCTTTTAAAATGTTTCAGTAGTGGTAATTCTGTTTAGTAAAGAGAAAAACCACGAAGAGGAGCTTATTACATGCAGTGTTTGAGAGTCTTGTCGTGATGAATAATTTCTGTAGATTAATTATTGCTCCAGGTATGTTGTCTTTGTCTCTGCTGGACACGGGGAGGGAATATTAATGCAGTGGGTCCCTGCATGCACTGGTGTTCCTGGAGTCCCTCATTAGCCATGCAGCTGCTGCTGTGTTATCTTATCTCAGCATTTATTGCCAACCCCTGCCCTGAACGGAGCCACGGGCATGATTTATGTTGGCTGGAGTATTTGGGATTCAGTTGTGCCTTTGTTAGTGACACACCTGTCCTTAAATTAAAAACCAGGTAACAGCAGTTGTTTGGTTGTATGGTATTGATTCATTATGGTGCATTTTTCATGTTGCTGGGGAAAAGTGGGAGGAGGCATCCACCTAAAAGTACTGAATTAAACCAAACAGGGACGTTGGCATTCCTTAAGAAAACCTGCTTTCCTTCAAGCAGGGGCAAAACATTGTGGCCCATTCCCTCCTCCCAGGTATTTCAGGATTCCTCCCCTTTGGATTTTGTAGGGGGAGCTGGCATTCCAAAGGATGTTTTAATTCAGTGTCGTGGTCTGGGGAGGGGACTGGAGCCCCAGGAGCATCTAAGGGAGCTGGAAAGGGGCTCAGCCTGGAGCAAAGGAGGCTCAGGGGGGCCCTTGTGGCTCTGCACAAGTCCCTGACAGGAGGGGGCAGCCGGGGGGGTCAGGCTCTGCTCGCAGAGAACAGGGACAGGAGGAGAGGGAACGGCCTCAGGCTGGGCCAGGGGAGGCTCGGGGTGGACATCAGCAGGAATTCCTTCATGGAAATGATTGTCAAGCGCTATAAAGGGCTGCCCAGGGAGGTCTGGAGTCCCCATCCCCGGCGGTGTCCAAGGCAGGCCTGGACGTGGCACTCAGTGCCCTGGGCTGGGGACAAGGTGGGCATCGGGCACAGGATGGACTCGGTGATCCCAGAGGTCTTTTCCAACGTGAATGATTCTATGACTTGGCAAGACAAATGCCATCATTTTGTACATCCCTTCTTCCCCCAGCTTTTATTGCTGAGCGCAGTGTGGAGTGGTCTGGGGTCACTTGGGGTCAGCTGTCTTGACTGGGTCCCCTCCCAATTTCTTGCACACTCCCAGCCTAGTCACTAATGGGAACAGTTTGCCCAGAGAAGCTGTGGCTGCCCCTGGATCCCTGGAAGTGTCCAAGGCCAGGCTGGACGGGGCTTGGAACAATCTGGGATAGTGGACAGTGTCCCTGGCCATGGCAGGGGTGGAACGAGATGATTATTAAGGTCCCTCCCAACCCAAACCGTGCTGTGGTGTGAGGAGCAGAAAAGGCTTTGGGCTGTGTAAGCACTGCTCAGCAGTAACGGGAACATCCCTGAGTTATCTGTGCTCGGAACTTTGTGTTCTCAGCACAAATCCCAGGCACAGCCCCATCCCAGCTACTGTGCAGAAAATTAACTCCATCCCGGCCAAGCCCAGCGCTGGGAGCTGTGACCTGCAAATGGAACTGGAAATGCAGGTGCGGCTGCAGAACTTTGAGCTTACTGGGACTCCAGAGGTGCAGTGGGATAGTTCCCTGTCACCTTGGAAAGGTCGTGGCAGTCGGGAGAGCTTCCTGATGACTGGAGAAAGGCAAATGCTGGACCCATTTTCAAAGACCGCTGGAAGGAGGATCTGGGGAACAGCAGCTGCTCATCTTTACCTTAATTCCTGAGAAAATTACAGAGCAAAACCTCCTAGAAACCGTTTTCCAGACTTTCCCATTCCTTGAAGGGGCCCAAAGGATTTTGAGCATCCAGCACGGACTCCAAAGGGCAAAGAGTGCTTGATTGCCTTTTGGGAAGGCTGGCAGTGCACGTGTTGTACGTGGTGGCTTCAGTGAGACCTTTGACACAGTCGTGTAGCACCTTTATAGCCATGCTGGGGACACGTGGACTGATAGCTGGGTGGAAAATTGGCTGCGCTTCCCAAATCTAAGTGGTGGGGAGCAGTGCCAAGTGCAGCTGGCAGCTGGGAGTCCCTCAGAGGTCGATGGATCAGTGCAGGTCCATGACTCCGGTCACAACCTGCATGGGGCTTTTGGCAAATTGAAAGACACAAACTGGGGGAGAGCACTGATAGGCTGGAGGCAGGGCCATGCCCGGGGTGACCTTGGGCTGTGGGTGACAGGGGCTGGCAGGAACCTCAGGAAGATGAGCAAAGGCCAGTGCCAAGTCCAGGGACACTCCAGCCTTGAGCAGCAGGCCAGGCTGGGACTCCAGGCTGGAATTCCAATGCTATCCTGGACAGAAATACTTCACTGCATGTCTTCACTGTTAAAGAGATTGGTCAGGAGTGATTTGTGGACAGAAATTCCTAAATACCCTCTTTATCGTGCCAGCATTAATGCAATACACTTACTTATTCCCTTTGCCCCACTAAAAATCATTCAAAACCACTTAAAGTCTCTGATGGCTTAAAAAGAGGATGAGAAAGAGTAAGTACAAAGAAATTCAACAATATTTGGGGTTGATTTGAGCTGATGGAGTGGTTTTTGTCACTGAGACAAAAAAAATGAACAAATCCATGATAATGGCTTTGGAGCTTTCTGGGGCTGCTCCCCTTTTCCGTTTTCCCTTTTCCTTTTCCTTTTTTTTTTTTCTTTGTAATGAAAGATGTCTGTTTTCATGTTTTAATGGAAAATTTCGGAGTGAGTGTATACTAAAAAGTACCAGGATAGTATTACTTTGGACGTGATTGCACATTGACTGCGTATGTTTCTGGTGTATGTTATAAGCACAAGTTGTAAAGTCATAATTTTCCACTGGCATGTGTTCTAGCTGTCAGGAGTTATCCTTGATCTACTTTCTGGGAAGTTGGAAATTTTTGTGTATTTCAAAATTCACTGATTCATCTTCTCGAGTGCTGGTGGATTGAGTCAGGTTTAACCCAGCTGCAATGTGCTCTACAATTCCTGGGGAGATGTATTTCCAGAATATCGGATGGGGTGAATTAATGTCAGGTCAAGGTCAGTCAAAAGGTGTGTTTCTTTAGCCTAATGTTTTTGGACATTTTGGATATGATACTAATTTATATGTTTTCTGATGCTTTGTGTCAATTGTAAGGATTTTAAAATTTCCTTAAAATTTCCAAACACTTTGTCTAAATGTTCATAGCCAAAAACCCCACAGACACAAACTCCTGGTGTCACGTGAGCTGTATGAATTTTCTAGTTAATACATTGGGTTTTTGGTCATTATCATGATCTTGCATGAGGTCCTGTTCCAGATGGGATTCAGGCCTTGCCTGGTTCATTGTTGAATTTCTCAGCCTTTAAATAGAAATACATTCACTGATGCAAATTTAGTCTCTTCTTTTATTCAAGAGCCCTGAACATGAAGCGTGTGTTTACGTTTTTGCATAGCTCTGCATGGAGTTAAATTTTTATACAGTGACTAATTCACTTTCTGGTTTTCAGGGTGTCACTGGGTTTAACTTTTTGCTGTGCAAGCTGTGACTTTGATCTTCAGATTTGTACAACTGCACAATATTGGCAAATGTGACATTGTCTTATAAAACACTAATGTATATTTTAATGTCCTTATATTGATTTTTCGTGGAGGTGTGAGCTTTACACATTTCCAGCCCAAGTGGATATCCATGAAATAATTAAGCCCATCTGTTTCTCCTGTTTCCCTGTAGGAAAACGTAATGAAATATGATTCTCCACTGACCTGACTCCTTAATTCACATTGTTATGCTCTTCTACAATGGGAATATAAAAAGATACCTCAATATTTCATAGCATCTGTTGCCTTAAATTGATATGGGTAATTGAAATATGTGGCAGTGGCTGAAATTTGGGGTTGGGAATTTGCAGTGACTGTGAGGGCTTCGCACTAAAAAAAGTGGCATTAGCAAAGCAGGAGTGGCAGGAAGGGAAGTTTTCTTTCTCCTGCTCCCTTAGAATTCCCTGGTCTCACAGAGCCCGAGGAAAAGTGGGGCAAAGGGAATAAATGGATTGCATTAACGTTGGCAGGATAAAGATGGTATTTAGGAATTACTGTCCACAAACTGAGATGCTTTTTTGAGGAGTGCAGTTCTGGTGTTTCCTGCACTTAGTTAATGGTTACTTTGAGAAGAAGATGTAAAAGTAGATATTAATGCTCCCTAGTGTAAAAAACCACTAAATAATGTTCCTGCTTCCTCACAAACTCACTAATTCATGTCTTTAAAGTTGTAGTTAGAGAACATTTTATTACTTATGGAAACAAATGTTTCCTTATATGAATGTGTTTGAAAGTCCATCCTGAAGGACAATAAGGTTAAGACTATCCCAGCTTTGCACATAAAACCAGGATACACACGTCAAAGTTTTCGCACTGCCCAAGTTAAGAAACTATGATGCATTTATTAGTCAGACTTTTCTTTTCCCCTGCTCAAAATAATTTTCTCCTGGGAAATGTGTTGACTTCAGTCTCCTCTGTCATCATGTTTTGTAATACATTCATAGTTGTCATAGAAGGATTCCTGTGTAAACTGTCCCAAGGTTGAAGGCAGCTTTGTGTTGGACCAAGGGAGGGGAGCGCAGTCCCAAAGCCGCAGGGAACGCCGGCTCCAAGGAATGCAGACGGCGGATCCCGACGGCCCTTCTGTACTTCACCATTTTCTTCATTCGGCAAAACAAATTTAAATATTGGATAAATCACCTTGCCAACTATTTCCCCATCTAAAATACACAACATAGTCTAAAACTAAGATTTTTTTCATAAGGAGGTGCTGCTGTACAATCCATTCTGTTCCTGCCAGAGCTTGCGGTCAATCCAGTTCCAAGATTTCAGCTGGTTTTGGGAGTCAGTTTGATTCCCATGTTATTTTGTAATCCTACACAAGGGCTGGTTGAATGCTTTTGGTTTTCTTCTCTGGTGCACAACTTTTAATGTAGAAAGTTTTGGGGGATATCTCAGGCTTCCTGCTTGTCACAGTTGTCGTTTTGCAATTAAATTAAGTGGAATATGGTTTGAATGGGGTGGGAGAAAACCTCAGGTGAAATACACAGCTTCATATCCAGGTTTGGTGTAATTCGGCTCTGATTCTATGCTTTGAAATGCAGTTAGCTGAGAATTGGAAAATAACTTTGTTTGCCTAAAGTATTCCCAGATTTATGTTCCAAAGACAGCCGCTTGTTTTCTTCTACCTTTTCAATATTGATAACACATTTCAGCTATTCCTTGTAGTTATTTGTGCAGTTCTTTATACTTCTGATAGAAAAGTGAGCCTTTTCAGAGGGATGTTGTGGTCTCCAGGTGTTCGCTAAGCTGACTGGGATATTGGATTTTGGAACAGGAGATCCTAAAAGAAATCAGTTGATGACATTAGCTGGAGTACTTGGAATGCTTTACAAAGGAAATTCATTCACAGGCATCTCGGCCAACTTCACCTGTTCCTATCGAGGTGTTTCATATGGGAGTCACACAGCCCTTGGAACCCACCCGGGCTGCACGAGGGGGACTTGGGAAGTTTAACTTATATGGCCAGATCTTTTGGGCTGTCATTGGTCTGGGAAGGATTTTAAGCAATCATGTTGCTTTTAAACATTTGTTTTACATCCCATTGGGGAAGCTGAGCCTGTAGCATGTGGATACTCTTCATGGGTGAAATGGAGTAGACAGGAATAAAAGGAGCCTGTCCAGAGCTCCTTTTTATTGAGTTAACTTTATTAGAGGATGTTCCTGAGGTGGTTTTTTTTTGTTGGCGTGTCACCAGAATTATTGTGTAACTAATTTAAATATAATTAGATTTTTCTTGTGTCTGCCGTGTAGCTTTAAGCTCAGTAGTTTGTGGTATAGCTTAAAGAACTCTAATCAAAATAACTCTGAAGAAAATTAAGTCTGTCTAGATACATAAAGCCAAATCCTGTCTATGCTCCCAAATTCCTCCCTCGGCTGTACCACTGGAAAGCTGATGAGCTTTTCATGAGGAAAATGCTGTTTATGCCTGGGAACTGAGTAGTCCTGGGAACTGAGTTTGCCCAATAAAACTTGGAAATTCAGCCATCACATATGTGAAGTCCGCACGCGGTCGTTGCTGGGCTACTGATGTGCACTTGTCAAACCATTTCCCTTTATTGTTGCTGTTTCACTCTACAGACTGTCCAGCAGAAGCTCCTTTTAAAGTAAATTATTGAATTCGTAGAGTTTTGCTCTCTGTGTTAATGGATTTTGACTAAATTATTGAATTTGTGGTGTTTTGCTTTATGTATTAATGGAATTTCTTTGCCCTTCTTTCAGAGCATTCAGTCAGAAAAGAGCTGCAATTGAGAAAGAATATGCACAGGTAGGTTCTGGAATAATTTTGATGGCTGTGGCATTGTTCTGTTGGGACAATTTGTTAATCAGCAAATTATCACAGTGTATGTCTTTTTCATTTATCTTTTCCATAAATTACTTACTATGAAAATGCGTTGAAGTTCTGAATCAGTTTGGTCTATACAGGACTTAGGCCCATTCTGTATTTTCATGTATTTTGACTTGAGGAAGTTCTTGAGTACAGAAAACATTTTTAACATATTTTTCCCAATTGTTATAAAGTCAAACTCCTTGTGGTTTTCTCAGAAGTCAGTGTGAAACCTGAGTGAAAGGTAAAATCGGGTCAATCAGAGGGAGAGGAAACGTTGTGGCTTACTCGGTCCAAAATAAATTTAAATTCACATTCTTCAGTAAGAGCAGCTTCCCATTCATCTGAAATAAAAGCGGATTTGGCCTCGTGCTTGTGATAGGGAGTGGAATGAATTTTGATTTGTTTGTGAGAAAAGAGGGAGGATTGCTTTTTCTCCCCTGGTCCAAAATTAGAAAGCATCTAATAAGGGGCAGCTGCCTGATTAATTTACAGTAAAGGCTCTTGGAGCTTAAGTCCGAGTACAACAGATTAAAAATACATTAATTTATTTTAAAATAGATTAAAGGTAGAATAAAATCCAAGTGAGTGAGCCTCGTGGAGCTCAGTATGCCATAAATCCAACTGGAGATGTGCCTGACGTGGAATGTGAGAACTCAAGCTGTAACTAGGCTGCTTCCAAGTGCAGTTTGTAGGATGTCATGTTGAACATCCTTTTAGTCCTCAGTGCTGCGTCACCCCCAGAATACACAGAGCCAACGTGTTCCGGGGGCCCGGCTTCACTGCCAGTTGGGAAAAGATGATTTCTGTGCCTGTGATGGATAGGGTTTTAGTGCTGGATTTTCTGCAAGTCTTCTCAGCCTAAAACGCATCCGAAAACCCCTCCTAAATCCCGTGGAGTTTGTGCTGGATTAAGCCCAGTCACTGACAATAGTGCCGTAAGTTATTGGTGCTCCAGTTCTTTCTCTGGACATGAATTTACCTTGGCAAGTATCCATTCCATTGGCAGCTGAACTAAATTTGATTAAATACCTGAATTTTTCAGTGACAGTGCATCCTGAAACTGTGGTTAGAAATGTGTATTCTTGAGTGATTTTTTTTTTTAACTGATGTAGAAGATTTAACATCAGTTCTTAATACATTTCTCCATTAGACACTGGGAATGTCTTTTATATGCAGAGACACAACAGTCTCTGCATTTAGGGAATAGTCTTGATAAGTTGGAAAAATAATTACACTCTGCGCTTCGGAGAGCTCAGACTTAACAACTGAGGCTTTCAGCTCCTTGGATTTAAACCCCCCCCAACTTTGCAGCAATGCAGCTGCAGCATTTGAGATTCACTGAATGGCTGTTTATATGAATGAAGTCTTGTGGGATCGCTTCCTTGGGTTGCTGATAAGTGCCCAGCTCCAAAACAATGTTGGATGCTTCTTCGAGGGCCTCTAAAAGGATTCCTGTTTTGGAGGTGGTAATAAAATTTCACATAAAGCCTTTTGGGGAGGGAAGTTGTGCTCCAAATAAATGGGAAGTCGCATTCATCAGCAGTGGGATATTCCTTTTAAGCCAGTTATAAAAGGAGCTGGAAATGCTCAGTGGTTTATGAAGCCAGATTTCGAAACCTTTTCACAGTTTCTCTCCAAATGCCTCTTGTCACTTTAGGGAATTTGAAATATTCTGACATCTGACTTTTTTTTGGCAAGTTAGAAGCAGTGGAAGGGTGGCCAGTGAAAATAAGTTTCCCAGAACTGAACACTTGGTTGGTTTAAAAAAAATTGTAGGTTGGTGCCCTGCACTTGGGTGCCAAGTTTCTAAACACAGAGTGCTTTTGTTGGGAGCAGGAGAACCTGTCCAAAGGCAAGTGAAACACCCCAGCCCAGTGTTTATAACTTGCCCCTAATAACATGGTAAGTGGTGCAAATGTATGTGATGAATTACAGGGCCTGTATTTAAATTTCCCTGCTCTTATTCTGTCGAGGGTTTTTTGTGGAGTGTTTTCACCCTGTTGTACCTGTTGCCTTTGAAGGTTTTTGGAGCTATTTTTTTTTGCTTAATTGTCCATCTCCGGTTGGTTCTTTCCTGGCTTTTCCAGGCTGTGCCATGGTATAAATGGGAGAAGTATCCAGTGTATCAGCAGTTCTGCAGTTTTCTAGATCAGCTGGGATTCTGCACTCAGCTCTTCCACTTGTAAATTTGGTCCTGCATTATTTAATATATGCTTAGAGGCTTACCTTAATATTCAGAAATGAGAGCTCAGAAAGGTTCTCATTTCCCACTAACAGTATGCCTGCTAATAGCATTTAAATTGCAATTTTATATTGTTATTATTAGCTATTCTCCATGATAGTAAGCTACCTGAAATCAGTGGCTGAGAATAGTCTTATGGTGAAAGAGCAGTTTACTGAATGTGTGCTTTTGCTGCTACCTACCAAAAACCTGTTTTAGCCAGCATGTTCAGTAGGTAAAATGTTGTGGTTTTGGGGGTTTTTTTGGAGATCATAATTACATCTCTGCCGCACTTACTATTATTTCACACTGTTAAGTCAAGAGGCCACTCTCTCACAGTCTGGGAACACACAGGTGACCTTCCTTGTCATGTTTTGGTTTTGCTTGATGTTTCATTATCATTGTTTCAGAGTAAAACGTGACTCCAGGCAATCAGCATGGCCTGGCCCCTTGGAATTTGCAAGTAACCTCAAGGAGGTTGAGTTTCCCTGCATGCTAATGAGTTTCTAATTGTAGTACCTCAACTAAAGGCACTGACGTTGTACAAAAAAGGTGGGAGAACCCATTCCCTGAGCTACAGTTGAAGTGAGGCACAAGCAGAAGTGCCTGTTCAGGTTTTTTTTTTAAAGAGGCAGTAATTGTTAGGATTTTTTTTCTCCTCTCTGTGTTTTCTAGAGGTCTTATTAACATTGAAGAGCTGTGGGTGCTCAGTAAACCCAGCTTATCTGTCATCAAGAGGGGACAGGGCACTCGGTGTTGATTGCTGTGTCTGTGGCACTGAGGACCTTCATGCATTTAAAACATTTTCAAATGTGGAGAAAATAAAAGCTAATGTGGTAGATAGCCAGACAGTCCCATTGGCAGCTCCTCATACCCATGGTAGTGGTCAGGAGAGGAGCCTTAAATAAGATGAAATGGACGAGAGAGGGAAAAGCAGCTGGAGGTGGAGCGAGAGGAGCATGAAAGGCAAGAGGAAAGGTGGGGAGGTGGATGTAAGCAGATACCAGGTCACCCTTACCCATTTCCCTCACCCGACCTGGAACACGCTCATTTAAAGACATCAGAATGTATGCATACGTATTTCCTCAAAAACTACAATATTCCTATAGTAATTTTTGTCTGTATAACATGTGCATGAGTATACATAATATATAAAGCAGGTATTTAATAAATAAACATAACATGCTTTATTTTATATATTTACATATATATAAAATATATAATTTATTTATATATTTGCCAGAATGTGCTGGTTTTCCATTGTTTAAAATCAAAAATAGAAGCTGACCGTTTCTTTTACCATGTTCTGACAAGGGTGCTAAGCTGCCCAGTGGCCTTTTGAATAATTTTTCAGAGGATTAAAACTGTAAGAGTTAAAATCGGACATTCCCACCATGTCTTAGTAACTTGTGCCATGGCTCATTTTTTTCCTTTGCTGTTCTTTATCATGTATTGCAACACTTTGTGAAAATCGACTGATTTCTCTTTATCCGATGAAAAGTGGGAAGGTGATGGCATTTCCCTCGTAAGGAGTGAGAGAAATTGAGTGAATTTTAGCCAAAATAACACAAGTCTCTGATAGAATGGAAACTCAACTCTTTTGAAAATACACGGATTCCTTGCAACGTTTCAGTGGTGACCGTAAGAGCAGGAGGATGGCAGACACTCCACAGGAGCAGCCGGGAGATTTGGGCATGGTGCTGGGGAGCTCTGTAAATAGAACTTTGTCAGCGTGGAACACCAGTCACCTGGCTTGATTCCTGAATCCTACGAGGCAAAACAGCTGCAGCGTGGCAAACACAGCCTTACAACAGGCTTGGAATACAAAAAAAATTCCAGGGAGAAGCAGAGTCTTTCCTCTGCCTCCGAGCTGTGGAACCCCTGGAGCGGCAGGAAAAAATAACTCGAGGTACCTGCCCTGCAAACCCAGCAAGCAGCTTTCCATTAGATCATTCCCTGCAGTCCGGGCAGAATGCGTTGGATTTTTAATCCCAAAGGATACAGGAGGTTGCTGTGGGAGAGCAGGAAGAGATTGTGGACTTTAAGGGTGGGTCCCCGACTTGGGGACAAACAAGGAGCAGCCGCGGGTTGACTGCTCAAGAGCTGTTTTGTTAACAGATGAACTTAAGTTACTTGTTTGTTCCTCTGAGGATGATTTTAGAGCTACTGCAGTGCTAAACCTCCCTCTAGAGTATTTCTGTATTAGTTAAGACATTTGTCTTGGTTTTGTTTTGTGGTGAAATCTGTGACTTTCGTAATCAAGCAGTAATTTTAAAAAAACCTGAGAAATTTGTGTGTGTATGGAAGGTGCATTTTTAAGACTTAGGACACTTCATATTAGGGAATCAGGATCTTTGACTTCTGTACTCCAGATCCTGTGAGAAGAGTTTAGTTTGTAATTAGCCCATATGCAGAAACTGGGTTGTTTGGGTTTTTTTATCTCCATCTTATCTTTGTGAGGAATTTAGCTGTCACTCCGTGGTTTCTCTGCAGAGAAACTTTCACTTGTAGTACATGAGTGGATTAGGTTGAAATTTCCGTCCTGGCTATCCTGAGCTGAATGGTTTCTGTATGTGGATATATTTGATAGCCATTACTTTGAAAGACAGCAAATTGCTTTGAAACCCATCCATGCAGTTACTGTATTTTCAACCTTTCTGTAGGAAACATTAGGAAAAGCTCGGAGTGAAATCTTTTTTCCAGGAATGAGCTCACTGAGTGTCTGCAAGTGTTGATTTTTTCTTATTTTAAAAGACAGACAAAATAAAACAAACCCAACGTGGATGAAGTGACCCCAGAGGTCTGAGGTGCTCCATGAGTGTTACCCAAAAGTGTGGGAGAGCTTTGAGGTACCTTCTTTCTACTCTGGTAGTAGTGTGGCCCATTTTAGCAGGCATTCAGTGTGTTGGTTTAATTGAATATGAAAATCATGGTTTTGTCCACCAGCACTGGGAAATGTTCTCCTCCCAGCCCAGTGCCTGGAGGGAGGCTTGGTGCTGATCTTTATCCAAGTTCCTTTTTTTCCCCCCAGTGGTGGTTGGGTGGATGTGGCACCTCTTTCTCTTAGAGTTCAACAGCTACTGAAGTCCTGTGATCCAAGGTCTGACTTGAATATTCTGCCTTTCCTGTTGTAGGAATTTCTATAGGAGGCAGGCCCACAGAAGCTTCCTGAGGGACTTTTTTTTGGGTGTTACTCCCTGAAGCCTGGTTAGCACAGCTGCTAGGGGGAGGGGGAAAAGCTGTATCCAAGAAACCTCTGGATCCTATAGCAAAAATGCCATTCAGGCCTATTCCTGCAGTGGGTGATATTCCCCCATGGATCCTTAAGGGCTGTGAGGCTCCTCTGTTTCCTTCCTTTGGAATCTTGCTGTGGTTGCTCCTGTCTGTCATAGACAGCCATGTCAGGCAAGTTTGCTTGTAAATAAGCTGTGCTGCTTTCCATGGACTTCCTCCTGCTCTTTCATGGACCTTGGAAACCAGGGAGGGTGTGGAGCCTCCAGAAGGAGCTGTTATTTGCTTGGAGATGATGCCTTTGGTTGATACCCATCAGTTGTTCCCTGTGAGGGTGGGCAGGCCCTGGCACAGGGTGCCCAGAGCAGCTGTGGCTGCCCCTGGATCCCTGGCAGTGCCCAAGGCCAGGCTGGACACTGGGGCTTGGAGCAGCCTGGGACAGTGGAAGGTGTCCCTGCCTATGGCAGGGGGTGAAATTAAGTGATCTCTAAGTTCCCGTCCAACCCAAGCCATTCTGGGATTCTGTGACTTAATTTAGGATACTTCTTTTGGATAATCACTGATGTTTTCTAAACGAGCTTTGGATTCATTAGGTAAAATAACTCAGTGGAAGACCTGTGTTTCAACCTGGATTATGAGGAATCACTTTAAGAGTCTTTGTTCCTTGCCAGATCCCTGAAAAATCTCCTGTTTAGCGCGGGATGTGTGGAATGCCTGTGATTTCAGATATACCTGGACCCTGGACTGTTTTGTTAGTTTGTTTTAAATCTCAGCACGACTGACTTCCCATTTTTTGGGAAAGCATCCGTAGCGCTTCCCGGTCGCTGCCCGGTGTGGAGGTCATGCATATTGATGGCCTGGTTTGGTCCTTTTGGCTGTGATGGTGCACAATACATCAACAGAACTTACTGCTGCCAGAAGGAAAACACCTGCCTGGTACTACCTTTGGATTATGTTCTCCATTCAAAGCACTGGGATATCCATAAGGGGAGCAGGAAAATGAAGTGTAGGACTCCGTGGCTATTCAGGCCATTCTTCCCGACAAAGCATGGAGAATCAGTGGCCGTGAAGGCCACAAAGACTGATCTGCTCCATTTCATAAATGGTTAGGGACACTATTGTGAATTTTAGAATAACTTGTACAGACAAGTTTGACAAATCAGGTGTTATAATGGGATTATTGATACTATTCTGCACTTGTCACAGTTCAACCTCTTAGTGCACGTTTCCCTTTTTTCCCCCAAACAAGAAGCTCTTTAGAATTCTCTCTATTAAATGTCCGTTTAACATTTAATATAATATACTTTGCCTGGAACAAAGACTCTGGGTCTATGAGTGACATTCCAAACAATATTATCGTTGACCTTCTCTTTTTATGTAGATTTTGCATTCAGTTGTTCGTGTACTTTTCTGTCTCCAAGAAACACATGTCAGAACTTAAAGTGGGGGGAAGAAGTGGGATATCTGATTTTGGTCTTGTCTCACTGGTTGTTCTGTTAGAAGAAAAATGAAAATGCCCTACACTGCAGTATTAGTCCATTTAAAAAGAATTTTATAAGGCAGCCTTTTAAAAATGCTAAGCTATCTGCTACAGTTTTTATGGAATTCTTTAGGTTAAAATAATATTTCTCTAAGAACAGAGGAGGACTGTCAGCTTCTATTTTCAGTGAAAACATCTAGTTCCTTATAAAGGGGCTGCTAAGCTTAGAATTACTGTATTCCTACAAAGAAAGCCCTTCATAAAGAAACCCCATTTTTTGCTGAACTGATGCAAGCAAGTTTCTCTGAGCCTGCTTTTAGCTGTTATTTTTCTTTCCGATTACTGCGCTCAGAAGCATCCAGGGCCTGGAATTTGGATCCTTGTAAGTGGTTCTGCTTGCAGATGAAAAACTTTATTCTTCAGAGCTGCTCTTTGCTTGGCCGTTCAGCTCCACCGCTGAGCCAGGCAGTGGATCCTGCAGCCTGTGGAGTTATCCATGAGTTGCTTCTGTGGGCATAATGTTTTCTCTGCTGCCTCAGTTTTTCTCGAGCTGCCTCAGCGCCTCCGCTCTTTCCTAACACATTCAACCCAGTCATCCTTCCCAGCAGCTGCTTCTCTTCTTCCTGGGATTTTAAGAGGGCAGGCGAGTCACAACTCAAGGCTTTAAAAATAAGCACAGTGGAAACTTTTGGGCCTCCGAAGTAGCAGCAGCAACAGCAGCGCTGAGTCATGAGTCCATGCTAGCCATACCCCGCCAAGGCTTCTCCACCTCTCTTGGGGTTCCTTTTCCACGTCTCTCCTTATATCTTCTCCTGGGAATGCAATACTCTTCCATTTCCTAGCTTTCCACCCCTCATACACATCTCACATTCATCTCGGAGTTCTTTGGGTGGAAGAAATTCCTGGAGGTTGCCTGTTCAACCTCCTAGTTAAAACTGTAGTTTTGTGAGGCCCTCATCCCTTTTAAACTTGGAAAATCTTTAAACATGTAGATTCCCAAACTGCATCCCTCAGGAAAAATGCGTCTTTGTCCTTAGGGCTGTTTGACAGCCCAAGCCCTGCCTGAGCCACCTCCTTGGCTGTTTTTCCTGCTCTGTTTTCCCTGGTAATGGCTGTGCCGTGTTCTCCTTCCAGCTTTTGGGTTGGTATCAGTTCCTCAGGAAATGCATCCTGGTTTGCAGACCGCTGTTGGACATGGCTGTGCAGGGATCTACAAGCAGTCAGTGTGCCCAGGAATGCTCTGGATGTAGGTTTGGGGGTGTGTCTTTGGGGATTTTTAAATCCCCAAAGCTTCAAGGTAAGAAGGCAGATACTTGGTGCATGAACATCACCCATTGTCCCTTCCTTGTGTTTTCTAGCAGGCCAAACCAAGTCAAAAACTGTTCATCTCTTAACTTTCTTTTGCCTTTATTTGCATTTTTGCACCTTCTCTGTTAGCTGTGCAGTTGTTGTGGAGCCATCAATTGAAAAAATATCCTTTGTATCCAACAGAACTCTGCCTCTTTACCTAATAAGCACCTTCCCTGTTACAATCAAAAGACCATAACTTAGGGAAAACCAGCAATCACCAGTTTGCCTGAAAATGGTGCTCAGGAGAGTGTAATTAAAAAGAAAATGGTTAAAAAAATAAACCACATTGAAAAAAGGTATGGAGAATTTCATTCTTTGTACAGTTCAGTTGGTTCATTCAGCTGATTAAATTTTCTGCAATTCAGCTGGTTCAGCTGGTTGTCAAGTGTTGGGCACACAGAGGTAATTCATAGGAGCTGGTGTTCCTTTCTTCTGTGGGACTTAAGAAAAACTGATTGCACCTTCTGCACAGTAACTAAAGTGGTTTTGGGCTATGTGTGACTCTGGTTTAGGCAGTGACATTTCTGAAAAATTATTCTTCCTTTTCATGTTTTTCAGATCACGTTACCTTAATTTTACTGTTGAAAAGGTTTCCATTGGTTAAACAAAAAATACCCCAAAAAAATACAAAAAAAAGGAAGCTCATTTTATTCACTGTTCAATAATTAAACACATAAGCTTGTGTTCACACTGTAAAAAGGCCTGAACCTGGGTTTGCAGGAGCGGCCTCTCATCCTTTCCATTCTAGAGCAATCCCCAGCCCCAGGGATCCAGATTTCGTGTTGGACCCTCGGGAGTTCATTAGATGCATGTGAGGAGAACTGGGCAGAGCTCCTTGGCTGCTGAGGCTGTTTGTCTTACAGGATTATTTAAAGGGTACAGTAGATGTGTTCTTAACTATTTTTAAAAACTATACTCCCTTCTTCCTCTTTCCAGCCTTGGAAGTTTGCTTTCAGACCTGGATAAACCAGGATGTGTTGACAGTTCAAAAAAAAAAAACAACCTAACAGAGAATGCAGAGAATGTTTAAGTCAAATCTGCCCTAAATGATTATTCAGTGTCAGACTCTGCATCCGCAATGGGTGACTTGTTCAGTTTTATACAGATAAAGGCCTTTTACCAGCTTACACTCCCAAAAAAAGAGGAGGGAGAAAGGAAACCCATCAACTTTGATTCAGATCTATCCCGGCTGCTGTGGGGGGATAGATCCTAGGGGTTATTTCTGAGAGTTCTCCAAACTGTTGCCTCAAACACTTACTGTTCTGTTTTATGGTGTGTGTGGCCAGCAGTGAAGTTCAGCTGGGTCATTCCTTTCCACATTGTTTTAGAAGGAATAAATAACAATATTTGAACGTCTTGGTGCTTTAGATAAGGGAAAATGCTTGTCCAGCTGGATTCTGGAGAGATATAGGTGGCTGGCATCCCATATAGAGGATGAGTTCCACTTGATTACTGGATTGGTGCTGTCTTATTTTAGTAGTGTTTGGTTGTGTCCTGTTGGTTATTCATTAAGTACTCATTAATCAGTTATCATTTTTTCCCCATGGAAAGTAAAATAAGTCAGTGCAACAAGCTTTGTATTGGGAGATTTCCACATATTTAAAAATAAATTGTTTTATTGAGAAAACATTTTAAAATGTGGTTTAATGAATAAGGTAGTGACATCATCATCAGTAAACACTCGTGAAGGGGAAATCCAGTGCAGGTATAATGCAGGAACAGAACCTTAACGCTGATTTGCTTTTTAATTTATAGATGTAAAGCATTCTTTTCAGTCACCAGAATTGTGTTGATGATGGTATAGAGTTATTCCTGCTATCCCTTTTTTAATTTTCGGTATTACTCCATGTTTCCTGCTAGGCACATACCCTGCCTGCTGCTCATTTTTGTAGCAATACATTCTGCACTGCCTTCTGCAGTTTAAAGGGTAGTTTGTCAAATTTTCAACAAAAATAAAAGCATATTTCATACTGGTTGCAAACAGAAACTAATTGAGTAGGAGGAAGCCTACAGATTTATGAAAAAAACATCTCAGCACTGGTTTTCTTAGCTCTGCTTGTGTCCAAATATGGCTCAGAGCTTTTTTGTACCTTCACAAGCCATAAAGAGGTAATTTAAAAAAAAATAAAAATACCAAGGGCTGGTCACATTTTTTGAGATGTGAAATTTGTGAGCTCCTGAGTTTCCTGGGTTTATTTCTCTTCAGGATGCCAGGTACATCTGTGTTTGCTTTTTGATTGTCTATCCAAATAGGCTGGCCAAAAATTTGCATTTTTCCTATCACGTGGGGTTTTCTTGTATTTATAGCAGCGTCTTAAAAGATACTTTCTGTCTCGTGTTGGCTTTCTGGTTTTGTTTTGCCTGATAATTTATGTTCACTTAAGGTAGAGCAAAGCATCTCTGTGAGTACCCTCCAGTAAATGTGGTTGGGGTGGAAGTTGTAAGCAGGATTGTTTTTTTGGTGTTCACAAAAGTGAATAATGCAGATACTACACTATGTACATTTTTTAAAAGAGTTTTCAATTATACAGCTATTACCAGGTGTAATGATACTAAAATTCTCCACTTTTACATAAGAATAATAATATAAGCTGTTATATATTATGTCTATAAATATTCAGATAAGGGTATTTGGTGAAAATTGCGGGGGGAAAGCAAAATTTTGGGTCAGTGCACCCATTTGTAGGCCTTGGGTTTTGCAAAGATGCTGTAAATATGCACCTGCTGCTGTGAGGGGATAGCCCCATGGCCATGACCAAGTTCATCAGTTGTTCCTCAGAGTTGGGAGCAAAAGATTTTCTCCCAAATGGTGGCCGAGGGAGGCTTCTCTGAAGGTCCCAAAGTTCCTTTAAACACAGCTTTCCATTCATGATGTTTCCCTTTGAATGAGAGGTGCGGAGGTCTCTGTTCAGCAGCCGCTTAACCCCTGGTGTCGCTTAAAAGGGGTTGTGGAGAGTCAGAAACAGCTGGAATACATCAAAATGCTTGTTTCTGATTATTCTTGTAGCCTGCAGGTCATGTGTTAGACCTTTGGGAAGCAAAATCCCCCTCACGTAACAAAATGTGGAAATGTGATCCAAGGTGCAGACAGCTTCTGGGAAGCAGAAGGTTTCTGGTTGAGGGTTCCACCAAGAGTTCTTAGAAATACCTCGCAGAAATACTGAGGCGTAGCTAAAACTCCATCCTGTCACTGCAAGGAGCTCTGCACCTGTTCCATGGAAGAAGAACAAAACCATATGAAATACTGATTATACGTGGTAGAAATATATATCTTATTTTCCTCCAAATAACAAAGAACTTGGTGATCCTTGTGACTCCAAATGCCCAATATTCTGTGATTCAAGGTTAAGAAATGATACTTCTTGCCTTCAAAGCTGATTTCCTCTGTAACAATAATTACTCATCAGTAAATGGTAACAATTTTGGG